>JBBBWG010032297.1:0-42649 GCA_037176905.1 Azolla pinnata | reverse complement strand
GTTGTGCATGCGTGCATGCACACGTGTCGTGCATGTGCTCATGCACACTAGTCGTGCATGCATGCTTTTGTTGTATGGAAGGCACATGAATAGTTCCTATCATATGTGGATACACTTAGTCTCACTCTTGAGATGCTAGTGTATTCGAAAGCTCTTGATTTAGTAATGTGGAGGTACAGGTTTCAAATCCTGCCCTATGCACGTATTATATGTATGGTATGTATAATCATGCCCCTACTAGTTTGAAGGGGTGTACCGTGTACAGTACGACAACGGAAAAGTTTGGATTTTGAAACTTAGGTCAAGAGAAACGGCTGAAAAAGTGAAGATATGTCAAAGGGATCGACCAAGACCAGGGTGGACTGCGCCCTTCACCAGAAAAAGCTTATAGCTCTCTCGTGTGATATCGTATTTCCAAGTTTTTTGGCTTGAATCGAAGCGCAAGAGAGCAAGCTATGCAATGGCACAGAAAAGTTTAGATTTTGAAACTCGGGGCGAGAGAAACGGCCAAAAAAGTGAAGATGTGTTAGAACTGAGGAAGGGACCGACCAGGACCAGGGCGGACTGCACCTTTCACCAAAAAAATTGAGAACTCCATTTGTTCTAAATGGAAAATTAGGGAACGATGGCAAAAACCTAATCAGCTCATTTAGAGTACTAAGGGACCCTCAACTTCAGCTCAATATCCACTTCATCTTGTTTCCTTAAGCAAAGGATTTGGTCAAGTGTTGTCTCTAATGACAACCACCATTGGCCAAAATGTGTGATACAACAATATCGGAACGCTTGTAGCCCAATCGAGAAAGAAATGCACATATTGAGTGCTTGATTGATCCTTTTATTTGCTTGGGTGCTTTAGGGTTTAGGGGCTTAAGAATAGTTTGTTGAAACCAGGCGATCGTGTATGCTAAATATAGAGAAGAATATTTGCCCTACTATGTGTATATATATATATATATATATGAAACACCCCAACTTCTTCTTCCTTTGCTATTTTCTATAAAAAAAATCATCTATTAGTATTAATGGGGTGCACTGCAATTTACAAATTGATCAAACATGAGCAACTACAAATTGTGTTCTGCTAACTTGGAGTTCATACAAAATTGAACTTGAACCTCAACAACTACAAATTGTGCTCCGCTGACTTGAGTTTCATACGAAATTGAACCTGAACCTCGATATTTTTTAAGAGCATATCGCTTGGTTTGTTTTTTTACGACTCATTTTCTTCTTAAACGCTCACATTCTTCTCTATATACTGGTAGTTTAAAACGCTCCTTCGAGCTTTCACACATCTACGATTGATGGAATCACCGGATCTTCAGAGAGATTCGTCCATACGAGATTATCTTGATTCTTTGATCGCCCACATCTCGAGGATGCTGATAGATATCCACATCTACGAAGCTTACGACGGAGGAGGTGCACCCTTGCTGTTGGGCTACTCCATCCAACAGGATGTATATTGGATGGAGGCACATGTAGATGATCAAAGGAACTTTTAATCGACGTTCAAAGTATGATCAGTATTGCACTTTCTAATCGGGGGAATATTCAACTTTAATTTCTAAAGCAGACCATTGCTGGTCCTCAGAATGATCATGCAACAAAAAAGAACGAATGGATCCAAGCGCGGAAATATTGAGATATAACATGTGAACGCTTCAATCACGTGCAGCAATCAGCTACAGTATATATATTGTCGATCGAGTGCACCATTGTACAGTCCTACCAATATTGTTCATTTAGATGGATGGTTGCAATTTTGATCTCAATTGTGCATGTGTCTCATATAAGGGCAATATTGATAGATTCATTCATTCATTCATAAATGTTTGCTTGTACAAAAGAAAGCTCGAACTAATAACGTGTCATACTGTATATAATTTGATTCTTCTTTCCAACTTCTGCAGTTGATTAGCTAGTCATTTAATTTACCTATACTTCCCCTGCTCCATACAAATACTACGTCTATTACTGATCATGATAAGTCTAATTATAGTGACCGTGGAAGGCCAATCGATCATGAATAGAAATATTGATCTGCAGCTGGCTAAACGTTGTTTAATTATATGGCATATTTAGCGATATTGCTCACTTGCAAGAACTCGATATTATTGCTAATATTTACACTAAGATGCTGTCAGTTCTCTATAAGTTATTTGTGTACGTATAACAATACCTATAATATACACCGATGCTGAAGATGTAGGAGTTCAAGATTGAAGGCTCATATTCAAACTCTGTTAGTTTGTGCCGGATGATCCGAGTTTACTGCTATGCACGCGGATAATAAGTACTTTTAGTAATTTGGGATATGTAGGAGCAGCAAGAGGCATATGGATTGATTTGTATATTATTGTCCACCGTGGCGCGATGATCCGATGAGATGAAACTCTCATGGTCCGCAAATATAGAGGCTGATAATCTAATGTTGCTAATAGAATTAGTTATCTAAGAAAAGAAAGAAAGAAAGATATATTAACGTCTTCTAATGAAGACCGAAATTGGCCCATGAGACAAAAGATCCAACAGCAGAAGGGGTACACAAGAGATGGATCAAGGCCGATCAATATCTAGTTGTAAAAACATGAGCTAATAGGGACGTGCTAGAGCTGCAGCTACTGGACATTGTAGTAATATGATTTCAACCAGAGCTAGCTTGACCGAATGAGGAGGAAAAAGCAAAAAAGTTGCAAGATGCAATATCTGATAACTAGGGTTTAGAGGCAATATTATCCGGTAAATTAGGGTTCACGGTTTAGGGTTCTGTTCAATAGTGCCGTGTATATCTAGCTAACTAGCTAGACACATGCCAAATGTTAGCTTGATTCTCATTACAACGACAAGCAGCACATGATCACAAAAACTGCATCAGGTTGCGAGTCAAAAACATGCGGGCTAGTAGTGTTCCCTGCAGCTGACTCCAACGTATAGGCTGTACATTATAACACTGATGCAGACGTATCTAGTACTACTACTACTACGAGTTTGCTACACATTTTCTTTGTGCTTTGAATGATTGGGTACACATTACACATCTCATTGTTGTATCTTTTGTCTCATTGACCACTTTTGGTCGCAGAAAACATTAATATATCTTTCTTTCTTTCTTTTCTTTCTGATATTGTGTCTGTGTCTCAGTGTTTGTGTCTCAGTGTTTGTGTCTCATTGTTTGTGTGTCTGTGTACGGGCGTAAAGATGGCGATTGACACATCATCTGTGATTCTAGCCTCAGATTTTTCTCGCCCATGTGCTCAATTGGACTAGTGTTGTGGAATCAAATATTATACATGTCCTAGTATACTCTGCAGGCCACCACAACTAATTCGACTTCGACTAGCTGTGAATGTTATTCGAATGGGCCCTCAGAGAAAATTACCAAAGAACACCTGCTAAATATTCTAAAATTACATTTTAAACGCCTTATACCAGAATTAAGAGCTACAAATTCGTGCCGAGTTTTCAACATTGATGCGCAATTAATCGACTAACAGCAAGTCGATTAATTGTGAGCTCAATCAACATCAAAGCAGCTGATTAACGCTCGATTCTTTTTTCCTATAATTAAGAATGCTTTTCATTAGTTAAAGAGACACTTCAATCAATCTGACTAACACCAAATCAACACATTAATATATACATCCGAGTCTAGAATAGCCAAATTCTGTGAATGGCATATAATCTGGGAATCGATTAGGATCAATTAGTGGGAAGCGATTATAGAAGAAACTCGATTAATGTTAAATAAGTAGCTAGTATGCATCGATTTCAATGGGCGCTAAAATGCAAATTATAATTTGGTTAGGCGTTTTTGTTTTGGGTAATTCTCAGCGGCAAACAGGTAAGCTGAATGAACGAACGAACGAACGAATGAATGACTACTATAAGCTGAAAGATCATGCAGATGATGATCTATCAACAAGAGTACGTATGACTGTAATATGACGGAAAAGTACGTATACAGTAATATGACGTAGATGATTCTTTACATACGTATGTATGTATGTGCGTATGTATGTATGTACGTATGACTGTATAGTAGTCTACAGGAATCCCCCTTCATCATGATGTTGTCAACAGTACATGCATACGAATCTGGACTGTGCGTACGTATAATAATGGTCACAGCTTCCCCGTGATCTGCTGCCGCTACTTCCACAAGTGGATCAGACTGAGACTATATTATACTTAGGAAGCAAGCATCCAAATTGCTATTCTACGAGCTGCAATAGTACCAACATACAGCAGCAGATTTAATCACTGAT
Source organism: Azolla pinnata (assembly GCA_037176905.1). Lineage (NCBI taxonomy): Eukaryota > Viridiplantae > Streptophyta > Polypodiopsida > Salviniales > Salviniaceae > Azolla > Azolla pinnata. The sequence goes on along the minus strand of JBBBWG010032297.1, from coordinate 38,378 downwards.
GATTGAAGTGGAGAAGGATTTAGATCAGTACTATGGGCGTGCAGCTGCATGCAGCAGCTAAGCTTAGAACAAGGTCTGATTCTTGGAGTCGCCCTGCTAGCTATCATAGCCGGATCAGCAGCTGATCACTGATTAATAATCCTTTCGGCCAGCGGATCAAGTCATGATCAATAGGAATAGCAATATGAGTAGCGGGATCTATTCTGCAGCCACGGATCATCATCAGAGTGGTAGCGGCAGCAGCAGCAGCAATTACATTTCCAGCGCAATATTGGAGGCTGCTGGGTCGAATCCTGATCATCCTCATCATCCTGATCATCATCATCATCATCAAGACGGCGGGTGGAATTATATGATGGCGTTTGCAGCGACCGCCCTGACAAGCGCGGGCGTCGTGGCGCTGTCTGCGTATCTGCTTCACAAGAGGGCCATGGATCGCTATATCAGCAGCAACTCTGGCAGTGATGCTAAGTATAGCGATGGCGCAACTGCAGGTAGCACGATTAATCCGACCAGCAGTAATGCTGCTGCTAAACCTCGGAATTACCGCGGATCATCATCATCCACAACTCATGCGCAGCAGCAGCAGCAGCTCCGAAGGGTTCAGACGAGCAAGGATGCTGCGTCTGGCGCAGGTAAGGATTATTCCAAACCCTAATCCTTCGTTAGCCCCTACAATCCCTATCTGAACCCTAATTCATCGCCGCCGTAATTCACCCTAATTAGCTACCATCTGCTGCGACTGATTGATTTTATGCATTCAGCTTCAGCGGAAACCGGCTAATCATGATTTAGTTTTGCCAAGAATTAATGAGATTCGTGCCGCCACTGCATCTGCAGGTGCGCTGATCAGCACCATGAGGAGCATGTCGATGACGAATTTCGCGGCCACATCCAAATCACCCGCTGCCGCCGCCGCCGCCGGTTCGAATGCTTTGTATGCTAACATGACTAGCGGAGAGGATGATTCTGATGATGAAGGCGAATTGCAAGACGATGAAGACGATGATGATGATGATCGGCTGGATGATCGTAATCACGCTGGATCCGCAGCTACAGCTCGTGATCACATCGACGAGCAGCAGCAGAAAGCTCATGATCAGCGTTCTGCAAGTAGTATAATCATCAACGGCGGCAGCAGCAGCAGCACAATAGCTAGCGGCAAGGCGGCAGATCATAATCATCAGTATGCAGCCGGTAATTCCAATGGCCTTCACAATCATTCCAACAAGGTAGACATTCTTTCTTTCTACACGCACAGCACAATCATATGTAGATAGATGGATTCTATCTATGTTGATCTGATCAGCTGGACTTTGGAATCAATTCCCTCTATATTCCGGCTGTAATTTGATCTTCGCTGGAATCGCTGCAGGAGGCCCTAGAAGAATCCGATCGTTCCGTGGTCCAAGGTACTTATCCGACTGCGCCCGATCATCAGCAGAAGATCTTGGCACCGTCGATGACGATGACGATGCAGCAGATGACAAGGTCGCTGAGCATCGCTGCAGACATTCTCAGGAAAGAGCCCGAGCAAGAAACGTTCGTCCGCTTGGACGTAACACCCATCGGTACGGTTTTTAGGGTTTCGGGTTTAGGGTTTAGGCTTGGGGTTTAGGCTTTAGGCTTTAGGGTTTAAGTGTTTAGGGTTTGGGGTTTAGAGTTTTAGGGTTTTGGGTTTAGGGTTTAGCCTCAACCCCCAAACCTTACGCCTCCGAATCAATCAATCACTCACTCACTCAACCAATCAAACAAATATCCGTGATTTCAATATCTAGCTCATGTGCTCAAATTACTAACTGATCTAACAACCTCTTCTAATTCATGTAATTTGAATGGATCAATCTATCTATCTATCTATCTAACAACCTCTTCTAATTTCATGTAATTAGGATCTATCTATCTGTCTGTCCATAAATTATGTTGTGGAGTGCTACTGTAATGATGTACTCTAATCAGTAATCAGTAATTAATTAATCCATGCTGATCATCATTATGAATCGTAGATGGTCCCACGGAGGAGGAGGCGGAGGTATGCGTGATGCTCCAGGATTGCTTGGAACTGCGCAAGAAGTATGTGTACAGGGAACGAATAGCACCGTGGGATCATAGTGCTAATTCGTCTGATTCAACACATGATAATCATCTTCACAAGCAGCAGCTGCTGCAGCAGCAGGAAACTATCGAAGAAGAAGAAGAAGAAGAAGAAGAAGAAGAAGAGGGCAAGGGGATCCAGCAGAAAAGTCGCTCGATTCAAGCTAATCAATTAGCGAAAAAGCACTCCGACAAATTTCCTTTCCGCTTCAAGCCGGAGCCGGCATCTAAGGCAAGCCGATTAAATCAACCCTGACCAATCCCTGCATAATTATGCATTCATGATCTTGAAATATCCCCGCATAATTATGGATTCATCGTCTTGAAATATCCTTCCATAATTATGCATTCATTTTGAAATATATCCTTGCATATAAATCATGGATTGATCGGCTTGAAATCCCAGCATAATTACGCATTCATCTGGAGACCCTGCATATAATTATAGATCGATCATCTTGAAATCCATGCATAATTATGCATTAGTCTTAAATCCCTATTGCATAACTATGCATTAGTCTTCAAATCCCTAGTGCATAATTATGAGCTGATCATCTTCAAATCCCTGGTGCAGAATTATGCATTCATATCGAATCGCTAGCATAATAATTCAGTCTTCTTAATTGAATGCGGCCTGCATAATGGTTTATTATTCTTGAATCCCTGCATAATGGTTTATCATTCCCTAATCCCCACCCTTTTTGTACAGGCGCTGCCATCTATGCATTCCAATTATCTTTTTCACTTTCCCCTTCACTGATAAGCTTTCCTTTACTCTAAAATTGATAATAAAAAAGAAAGCCCCCTAAAAAAAGGTTTTAAATTGCTGGAAATATAATATAAAAATGTGAAAAAAGTTTGCCCAAATCGACGATGAAGCAAAAAAGCCAAAACTTTAACACGGTGGAACATCAGACACTCATTCTAATTCCGATCACATTACGCTAATCTTTGCCATTAATATTCAGCACTACCAAATTATAACCCATTCACTACAACTAATACCGCCACAATTTTAAATTCCGCAGAATATTGATCCAATTCCCGCGGATTAATATTCATTGCAGTATCTCACAAAATTCGATTTATTTCAACTAACCAATAACTTACGTTAACTGTTCTGGTTGTCGATCTTTGTAAACGTGGACTCTTTGTCTTGTTGCGCTGTTTCTGTTGTGAATCTCGTCGATGGATCTCTTAAGTGAAGTTTACACATCCACTTCAACGTCTATGTTATTAATTATCCAATTCTATCATTACTAGTCAAATTAGTGCAGCTGATCATGCCACTAGAATAGATCAAGGGTCAAATTTTAGTGCTAATTATGCTACAATTTGGGGTGATTAACTATGACAGCATGTGTACCGGATGGTGGATGGGGTCGTTCAGGTGTTCGCTAGTGAGGAAGGTACATGATTACTCCAAATTAATTTACGTGCTGCCCACGTTGAATCCATCCTCTAGTGAATCAATTACTACTAATTAATGCAATGTTGTCGATGACCCAATTTGCAAACCAAATCACATCAAGGGTCTAGTAAAATGGACTCAAGAATTACTGATTCTCGGCCCGCCGAACCAGAATGAAAAACCGCTGATCAGTACTCTGCCTAGAAGTTCTAATTTTTATCGTCTTCCTGGAGATCTAATCCGATAATTGATCTGAATATTGTATACATAGTAGATCATTAACTGATGTTGTGTGGGAGTTCTAGACTTTATAATCTGATTTAATCATACACAAGCTGATCATTGTCAGTTGGTACTGGTGCTGCAGCCATGGATGAGCAGCTCTTCCCAGTCCTGAGTGCCACAGAGTTCTTTACGGACTTGCACCGCCTACTGAAGATTGTGTCAACGGGGAACGTTCGCACGTTGTGCCATAATCGGCTCCGTCTGCTAGAGCAGGTATACACAATACTTCATTGACTGATTAGAAGTTACAAATTGCATAGTATCTATTCGAATTCGGATTAATAATAAAATTCTATGATTAGTAGTAATCTGTCATGAGCTGCTACAATCATCATCGTCAATATGCAGAAGTAGCTTGCTGCAACGGCCCTGCAAGCCCTAAAACCTAATGATCAAAACCGATAAATTAATGCGGTAAAATAGGTATATGGTAGCGAATGATCGGCTGGAATCTAGCATTGCTGAGATCGGATGATCATCTGATCCTAAATAGAATCGATAGATACAATTATTATGCATGATGATGATCATGTAGCCGTTTAATTATGCGTTCCTTTGTGTGTGCGGGAATTGATATATGTAGATATATATTGATTGATCTATTCTTAGTTTGGTGGAGTTATAATATGATTGGGGGACGTATTTCAGAAGTTTAACCTGCACCTGATGCTCAACGCTGATCGCGAGTTTCTGGCCCAAAAGAGCGCCCCACACCGGGACTTCTACAATGTCCGCAAAGTGGACACGCACATCCACCATTCGGCGTGCATGAACCAGAAGCACCTTCTGAAGTTCATCAAATCCAAGCTAAAGAACGAGCCCGACGAGGTTAGTTAATACTGTTTGTCGTCAATGCTTTCCGAACAGTATACTACTGATCCTGCTGCATACTGCCGTTAATTAATTACATCTATATATGCATCCAGTGATCGTCTCTTCTTTGAAATTTCATCTCCAGCTGCTAATTAGACGTTATGTAACGATCACATTGGATAATTATATACTTATAATTATGCGGCCACAGCATGTGATCTTGCATTAATTTGCAGGTGCAGCATCAAGTCATGATCTGCTGTATTCCACAATTATCTGCTTGTGCCAGCTACAATATTATTCTATATGTATATCCGCAACGCGGCATGAAATTATGGTTTTAATTGCGTTCGTATTCGGTAATAATTAGGTTGTCATCTTTCGGGACGGAAAGCACTTGACCCTCAAGGAAGTATTCGAAAGCTTGGATTTGACCGGGTAATTATTCTCCAGCGATCTGCATGAATATTCGGCGACTTACAAATTAGTATATGGGGTAATTTAGGGTTTAGGTACATGCTGGCGATGGGGTACAGCTAATTATATTGTGCTGATCAATCATGCACTCGTTGATGATGATGGTTACATTGAAGTAATTCTCCAGTGATCTGCATGATTTGACGACTGACAAATTATAGGGTTTAGGGCTTAGGGTTGAGGGTTAATTAGGGTTTAGGTACATGCTAGTGATGGGGTACAGCTAATTACATTGTGCTGATCATGTAGGGTTTAGGGTTTAGGGTTTAGGTACATGCTAGCGATGGGGCACAGCTAATTACATTGTGCTGATCAATCATGTACTCGATGGTGATAATGATGGTTACATTGAAGTAATTCTCCAGTGATCTGCATGATTCGGCGACTGACGAATTATAGGGTTTAGGGCTTAGGGTTTAGGTACATGCTAGCGATGGGGTACAGCTAATTACATTGTGCTGATCATGTGCTCGATGACGATGATCCTGATGATGCTGATGCTGACGATGGTGACAGGTATGACCTTAACGTGGACCTGCTGGACGTGCACGCCGACAAGAACACGTTCCATCGATTCGACAAGTTCAACCTCAAATACAACCCATGTGGGCAGAGTAGACTGCGCGAGATCTTCCTGAAGCAAGAGAATCTAATCCAAGGCACTGAACTGATATTCCGCCTGTCTATATGTGCAAATTAATTACTGATCGCCTCGTCTAATAATTGCCCAATGATGATCCTATATATTGTAAATGCTGTATATAATGTCGTCTGATCATCAATTATGTGCTGATTTCGAACATTATAACTCTAATCTGCCCATAAGCTGATGACCATTTACAGGCTTGTAATTCTTCTAATGTACTGCAGGGAGATTTCTAGCGGAGCTGACAAAGGAGGTCTTCCAAGACCTGGAACAAAGCAAGTATCAGGTAAAATCTATTCCTCCAAGATGTAATTTATCGAGTTGCAGCTCTCATTTAATCTTCTTCGCTGATTATCAGAAGCCTTGAATTATATGTAGTAAACCATAATTAAACGGCTGATCATCTACGTAATATGCTGCTCATTAATCCTCATATTCGGATCGAGCCTCTATTGGACCATTCAGCGAATCACATCATCATTCATGTAATTACATGAGCTTGTACTATGCATCATCAATACAGACTTCAGTACTAGTTATCTGCATCACCATCAATCATCTGCATTCTATTAGAAGCTGCAGCAGAGTTATACAATATAATTAGCGATCACCAGCCATAGGTGCTCATGGAATTCTGCTGGAATAGTACTGCGTCTGGGGGTAATTTGTTGATAGCTTGCTTGCTTTGTGAGCTTATTGTAGATGGCGGAGTACCGTATTTCAATCTATGGAAGAAAACAGAGCGAGTGGGATCAGCTTGCTAGCTGGTTCGTCAATCATGAACTGTATAGCAGAAATGTGGTGTGGCTTATCCAAGTAAGTGATCATCAATATTATGATCCGCAATATAACTAGTTATAAGTTGCACCAGGGATCAAATTATCAGCTAAGGATTTGTTTAATTACAACTGCAGCTGATCATCGGCTAGTAATTAATTGCTATTATAGCTGATCATGTTAAAACCAGCACTAACTATACTAAAACTCAGTCTGATCATGACCGCCGCCGCTTTTAATTTTATCGTAGCTCCCGCGGATTTACAACGTTTACAAAGAGATGGGCATCATCAACTCGTTTCAGGAAATGTTGGATAACGTGTTTCTTCCATTGTTCGAAGTTACCGTTGATCCCAACTCTCATCCGCGACTGCATATGTTCCTCGAGCAGGCATGATTATATACTAATTACATTGATGATGATCAGAACCCATAATTAGTATCTTTTTAATTAGGGAAACTTACCAAAAACTTGTCTAAACAAACTTATTGATTATATTTTAACGTCTGCCCGAACCAGAAATTACAACATCTAACGCCTAGAGTTTTAAAAATTGATGCGCGATTAGGTTTATTAACATCAAATCAATTAATTGTGAGTTCAATTTACGTCAAATTAACTAATTTAGTAACATGTAATTACTTGATTAATACCAAATTAACGCGTTAATCAATTAACTAGATTCTGAAAGCACTAACTTTTAGTGGAAGATTATAAGATGAGGCGTACCAAATTAACGCGTTAATCAATTAACTAGATTCTGAAAGCACTAACTAATTTCTGAGGATCTAATTTATCACTTGTTTAGGCTTTTTGTTTTTTGTAATTCTCCCTTTCTAATTTATACATTGTTCCTGCCTCGATCTAATCAATTCTTCCATTATAATTGCATAAGTTGGGCTAAGTAGAACTTAAATTAGAAGAAACATTAATGTAATTTAGCCGAAAATTAAGGTTACTAGTAAGCTATTTCCTGCGTGAATGATCTGATGCTAATTAATTTTCTCCTGCACCACCGCCCAATATCATGACATTTGATTAATCAGTGATCGACGCTGATCATTATACGAGTGCAGGTAGTGGGATTCGATCTCGTGGATGATGAGAGTAAACCAGAGAGGAGGCCAACAAAGCACATGCCAACTCCTGAACGTTGGGACATAGTCCATAATCCTGCTTACGCCTACTACGCATACTACGTCTATGCAAACCTGTGCACTCTCAACAAGGTATAATTAGTCGTAATGCGCGCCCTGTTCCTAATTAATTTTCGGATCATTACATCCTTGGGCGCTAATCAATATCACTAATTCCCTTGTCAATGTTGTTGTGGTGCTCTGCGAATTAAGCTCCGGGAATCAAAAGGGATGAAAACGTTCAAGTTCCGCCCGCATGCTGGCGAGGTATTAATAATTAGTCTTAACATATCCAGCAAATTACAGCATTCTTCTTCAACAAATCTGCGCTGATGTTCGATGTTTAGTAACTATTAGTACGTGGATCATTATTGTAACCAATTCTGATCATCAATCATCCGCAGTACCTGATCAGATCGAATTGAGTACAATTATGAATATTGAGCAAGTAACTCCTGAAGATCATTAATAGTTTCCATTCATTGTATTATATCCAGGCTGGCGACCTTGATCATTTGGCTGCTGCGTTCCTTCTCACCCACAGCATCGCCCATGGAAACAACCTGCGCAAATCCCCCGGGCTGCAATACTTATTCTACCTTGCTCAGGTCATGATCCTCTAATTAAGTCCATCATAATTAGGACATTAATCCGCATAATTACCTGGGACACTGCTTACGAATCGGATCATGGGGGCCTTGTAATTATATTTAGAATTATCTGCTCGATTTGCTGTATTAATCTGGTTCTCCTGTTGTGATCTAACTGGAATGTGGAGATTGAACTAGAGTGATCTGGTCATCATCATGGCATTTTATTGTAATGGGAAAAATTACCAAAAAAATGCCTCACAAAATTATAAATTACATTTTAACGGCACCTACTTAGATCAGAAATCACAAATTAGCGTCTAATCTTATCTTCCACTAGAAATTAACACCCAATTATTTCCACTAGCATTGATTTCTTTCCTAATCGCTTCCCACTAATTGATTCTAGTCGATTCCCTTACTATGTTCGATCAACACTAGAAGTTGGTAATTCTGGAATCTAATTAATTGATTGACGCATTAATTTAGTATTAATCGATTAATTGAACGTTACTCAAGTAGTCTAGTTGATATTAATTGAACTCACAGTAACTAGGCGTGAGTAACGTTCAATTACAATTAATTTGGTGTTAATCAATCAATCAATCACGCGTGAATTTCTAAAACTAGGCGTTTTGTACTTTATAATTTTGTAATTAGGCATTTTTTTGGTCCGATTGTAATGCCTCCATAGCTGCAGGGATGGAATAATTAGATCAGCAGTTATTAATGAAAATCATTGTGCAGTTATTATTCAGTGATAGATTTGCATCCATTAATCCAGCTTATTCTTGATCTGATCCATAATTATTTCAAGCTGCTGCAGCGATTAGACGGCGAAAAATGCTAACTATATATTGATCTTTGATGATATTGACGTTGTGCAGATTGGCTTGGCCATGTCTCCGCTCAGTAACAACTCTTTATTCCTTGATTATCATCGGAACCCTTTCCCGATATTCTTCGCGCGCGGGCTAAACGTTTCGCTGTCGACCGACGACCCTCTACAGATTCACCTCACAAAAGAAGCTCTCGTCGAAGAGTACAGTATCGCAGCTCAGGTACAAAATTTAATACTGTTAATGAGCTTCTGGTTTAATTACTATGTATTGCGCCATCAGCTGGCTCATAATCCAGCTGCATTTTATATGTGAATGATCGATCAATGACGAGCTTGCAGCGAGCTATGAATTGCATACCAGATCGATTTGATTAAATCTCTGATCTAATGACATGGATCGAATTGGCAGGTATGGAAGTTGAGTTCTTGTGATCTATGCGAGATCGCACGAAACTCCGTCTATCAGTCGGGATTCTCGCACGCCTTGAAGGTGTGTTCCGATTCGGATTGTGCTTGTCATTAATATTCAGATGGATTAGGCTAGACCTAGTGCAATGTAGTGTGATTATCAACACAAATCATTTAATCATCGTGATCGGAGGATTAATGTTCACGATTAGAGAAGAAGGAAGGTTAATTAGTCTTAATTGACCAGCTAATTAGCACTGATTCTGATCCACTCGACAATTATATTATTCACAGTCGCATTGGATCGGATATAACTACTACAAACGAGGCCCCAAAGGAAACGATGTGTACAAGACAAATGTGCCTCGCATACGCATAGAATTCCGAGATGAGGTACGTCAAGGTGATGTTGTCGATGTGATTATAAAGGAAAAATTACCAAAAAAATGCCTAACAAAATTATAAATTACATTTTAACGCCTGTTGAAACTAGAAGTTACAAATTAACGCTCAATTAATTGATCATAACATCAAATCAATCAATTGTGAGCTAAGTGAACTAATTGATTAACACCAAATTATCACGTTCATCAATAAATTAGATTCTAAAATTACTGACTTCTGTTAATCGAATATAGTAAAGGAATCAATTAGGATCAATCAGTGGGAAGGAATAAAATCAATAAATGTTATACTAAGGGAATTAATTGGGTGTTAATTTTTAGTGAAAGAGAATAGTAGGCATCAATTTGTGATTTTTTAGTTTAGTAGACGTTAAAATGTAATCTATAATTTTGGTAGGCGTTGTTTTCGTAATTCTCCCAATTATAAAGCCCTAATTTAATCGAATCATCTTATCAATGTTCCTAGCTATATAGATATGGTGTGCATGTATTAGTTGTAGATGATCATTGTTGTATAGCTTGCCACAGTCACGATACAATATTGTGTGAATATGGGCTCTAATTATAGTACACATTGATCTGCAGGTCTGGAGAGAGGAGCTTGATTATGTGTACCTAGGAGATCCCCCGTTTACAGATGTGATTGATTCGTAAGACTCTTTCAATATGGGCGGTGGCGTAGTGCTATCAATCCAGATCAGCCAAACAAAGCATTCACCTACTACTGATCCAAATCAACTATAGAACGACTACGAGCCGAGCTAATCATCCCGGATCAGGATTCAAGAATTAGTATTGATTAAGCACTCATGAATGATCGATCCACGTTGTGAATGAACTGCCAAATTAAATGATCGATTAGGAATTGGAACTAATTTGTTAGAATTCGGATCACCTGTCGAATTCACCAAAATTACTTTGGGAATATTATGGCGATTTCTCTCTGCTAATTTGCCCTGGTTGTTCAGAGGCATTTGAATTTGACTTGTGAACAATATTAAATGGGTGTATTAAAATAAGCCATGATCGTTTTAATGCAAGTTTTACTATGGAGAATTAGACAGAACATGTTTAATTCTTAATTCTAATTACACATGGTTTTGTCTTTCTGAAATCTGGATTTAGATGTTGTACTAAGATTAGTCCAATTGCCAAGAGAATCCGTTTTCAATTAGCAACTGAATTTTGGTGTATCTTTTCTCAATTTTGGTAAACTAAGATTGAGAGTAAGTGTGATTGGCAAGTCAATCAAGTCCAGCAGTTTAAAAGTTGCAAGCACTACTATCCATTATCCACTAATTACATTCATTAATCACTCTGAATGAATCAATATTATCCACATCCTCTAGTAGTATGTCAAAATGAGGTTTCAACAACGGTGATGATTAGCAGCCGCATCTTTGAAGGTAATTAATATATTATTGCACATTCATGCATCACCACCTTCGACAATACCAATTAATTGCTAGGAACTAATTAATTATGCACGTTTATTGTGAGCGTATTGGTCCATATTAATGATCTCTAGTTTTGCAAGCTGATTGAGTAGTTGACTAAGATAAGCTCAGATATGATACTAGGAATAGTTCAAAAGCATTCTTAATGTTATGATCTCAGAGTCTTAAGAGCTAAGACTATTCCCCGTTATTCAAGTTAATAATGTTCTTAGTCATGATGGAGGGCAGGGCTTTGGCTGCCTTTCCATGGTTTGCAAATCTCCAGGAATTAAGTTCAACTTGCAATTAAAAAGAGAACCTGCAAGTGTTTCAAGAAGAGGGGATCAACATACAGACAAAAATCCACTAGCCTCGACAAATTTCATGCAGTTAAGCACAAACGCGGTGGTAGAAGCTAAAATCTAAGAGCATTGTTGCTCGTATATCGAACACATGCATTGTTTCAATGCAGGTCTCTCATCTCAAGAATCATCTTCTCCGAGCTCCAAAAAGCGGCAATGCTCGAGCAGACGTCTTTCGGCCCAAATGTTGCAAGCCTGATAATGAACGAATGCATTATCAATCTCATCGTTCGAAATCTATTTGTGTTGGCCACCGAGCTTCTGAATCGAGCTTTTGAATCGAGCTACCGAATCAAGCTTTCGATGAAGCTTTCGAATCGAACAAATGTTTCCGATTTTTATCGCCAGAGTTGCAACTGATCTTAAAATTAAACTTGCATTGGAACTGTAAAAACCCTAAACCCACAATAGTTAGTTACATAATGAAAGTTTTTAGGGTTCACAAATCTTCACATAAACCACATTCTGGTTCTTGTTCAGCGCCTTATCCTGACGAGAATCGCTCTCCTCTGAGACGACAGCAGCGGGCAACGCCATGGCCACGACCCTCGCCTCCCTCCCTGCATCCCGCGCTCCCTTCACCACCAGGTCTTCGTCTCTCGCTACCCCATCTTCTTGCCTAGGATTTAGGGTTTCGGGTTTAGGGTTTCGTTCTTGTGAAAACTTGCATATGGAGAAGATGATCCCTCCATCTATCGTTTTCTGCTTGAATGCTGTGATCCTGTTTCGGTTCTTGCTGTACCAAACTAAAGCTCCTTGGAATGGGTCCTGCACAGAAAAGCTCGAGCATCCGCTCTGTAAGAGTGTTGTGTTGTGTTGTGTTTGTGTGTGTGTATGTGCATGCGCACCATCTGCATTAGGTCGTTGAGACCACATGGGCTAACCTGTCGGGGACGTTTGGTGGGCGGGGAAGAAAGCATTCACAGTTCACAGCTGTGCAGGAAAATGCAGCTCCACTCATTCATATATCAAGGATCAAACCTTACCGTGAGGCATAGAATAAAAGCCTGTGTTTCGTGGAAGATATTAGGCATGGGAGTACTGAGAATCATCCAACGCACGGGAAGGCTGTGGATAGATTCAACGCGTCTCGGTTTTTTTCGTTGCTGTAACTTAGTTGTAGCTCAGGAGCGCATGCATTTTCTGATGATGGCTTCTTATTTAGTGGGAAACATGGTTGAAATACTAGTTCAACTTTGGATATTGAACTCCTGTCTGTCATTAACACAAGGAAGACATCTGGGCCTTCGAGGATGCCATAAACATCTGTTTCTAACCCTTTTCCTTTTATCTGGGCCCTGAAATGAGATGACAATAAAGCAGCCCATGGTTTGGCCACGTTATCATATGCTTCAGATTGAGCCTAGAAGTTATGAAAGATTCCACCAGCCTCAATCATAATCTTGTTCTCAACTTGGATCTCAAGAACTGTGAATCCTCTGTAAAAGCCCATTTCTGCAAACTATTTCAAGATGTAACCATTGACTTTAGAATCAGTTCTCACTGAGCAATTGATGTTTGGAAACAAACTAATGTTTGTCTTAGCTTGTGAAGAAAATTCCAACTCGAGGAACAACTCATTCTTGCTGTTAATTTGGTGTGTGTATCAAGAGAGTTGACACAGTTAATATTCGAAAGTATGGAAATTTCATTCATTTGAATGCATCGTCTAATTATCAAATGCTGTGATGTTTGAGCAGGACCATGGCCTGCACCTCAAGACAGGATTTGGTGCTTGTAAAGCGTACAATTCTGACTTACCCTAAAAGGTAACCCAGAGCCTGGATTCAGTATCATGTGAGTTTCGGATATTTAAAATTTTAGGACATCATATGTAGATTCATTTGGTACAAGTGTACATTATCTGTTGATCCTTCAAAGTCATCAGAAATAATATGCAACATTTTGTATTTCTTCATGTATGTTTAGAAAAGCAGTGCAAATATGGATGATGGAAGATGCACAACCTGCAGGTTTTGGTTTGCAGCAGAAAGGAAGCAAATCGTTGCATAAAATCTTGTAAGTGAGTATAAGAGATCTCTCGCTTCTTTGTAAAAAGCTCAGTTTATACTATGGCAACTGAAGTTGTCCAATGTCACAGATGGCTTACAGTAACCCCATGCAGATGTTTTAATAGTTTAAAGTTCTACATATTATCAAGAATGCACAAGTAGAGGAGCGAAAGAAGCAAAGTGTTTGTAACAAATGTATATACTTGTTTTCCTGCTACATATGCTTGTGTACATGTGTATACTTGGTTTACAGCAACCTCACGTGGACTTTCTAATAGTCTAAGTTCTACATATGTGTAAATGGGTTGAACATATTATTGCAATTATGGGGTTGAATCGGTGGTTATGGGTAACCATAGTCTTTTTTACACACACGTTTTGATAGTCCAAGGACATTGTTTTGTATCAGAACATTGGACCCAGCCAAGACATCAGAAGCTCAAAAGTTTGATTTATTTGCAAGGAAAATCAGTAAGGTAATAATATACTAGGAAATTCTATATGCAGATATTTCTAAAGTTATCTTTAGATCCCTCTAGTGCAATATCTTATGTAAATGATGGTAGATGTCTGTTAGTACAACTGCATTCCCATCTTTACTCTGTTTATGCGTGCAGGGAGAGGCTGTGTCAGAATGGAAACCAATTGGGGATATTTTGCTAGAAAAAGAGTCTGAGATAGAGATGGCACTCAAAGAAAGGAGAAAGAAGCTTTTTGCGGCTGCTCAACATCAGGTACTGAAAGCCTTGCTGATTATCACAACACGATGATTGGGATTAGTTTGGTCCCATTCTAGTTTATATTATGAAATACTTTTATGTTTTCACTCTGAAATTCTAATATTGGCATCAAAGTTCCACAACAGTATCCTCCTTTCCGTATGTTGAATACTCTGGAAGAACTGCAATATGGATTTTGTAAAGCTGATCAATCCGAGGAGGAAATCAACCTGGTGGATGTCAAAGGAAAAGAACTGGGCAGCTCAATTCCTGCACTTCTGAGGTATGTGGTTTTGCAATTTGCATGTGGTTTTTTCAATACCTCCCTGGATATGCAGATATCTTATTTACGGGAAGAACTTCAGGGTCGATGATGGTGTGAAGCCTCCACGAAAGCGATTCTAGCCAAAGATAAAATACATGCTTCTACAGTATAATGTGTCATTTCGTCGATCTGAAGATGGAACATTACTTTGGATATCACATTTTGCACGAAATACAAGCAACAGAAATGAGGTAATTCATCCAGTTATGTTTACGAGTATGCATGTCCCGCAATTGCTGGAATCTTTAAGGTAACGGCCAAAAAAAGGCATTGGATTGTTTCAGAAGATCCTCAATGAATCAGGCCTCAAACCAAATTATATTTAGTGGACGGATTGGACCTCAAACTTTGCAGATATATAACAACCACCACGAGTGTAATTTGCATTGAACCAAGAGTCAAAACTGTAATTTGCATTGAACCAAGAGTCAAAACTGTAATTTGCATTGAACCAAGAGTCAAAACTGTAATTTGTAAGCCGATTTTTTCAACTTCGACCATCAAAACCATATATATGTTCACTTAACAAGTAGAAGCTTTTGATCTGAAACTGCACTAATTCAACAAAATATTGATCCAACATTATAGAATCTAAAACCATTTTTGATTATTTGCCACCTTCAAAATGGGTACGCGATTTCTAGATATCATCACCACGAATGCTGTAAATCCTCATTTCGTTTGTTTAATCAAAACTAAGTCTCATTGGTTCTCGTCCCACTCCTTATGAGAGATATTTTCGTCATCCACCTATATAAATCTCATACATCTGTTGGAATTCTCTCCTTTTTATAACAACTCTCTCATTTCATCAACAAGGGTGAAGTCACTCTTGGCTTCACCCCTTTCCACCACCACTTTACAAAGAGGTTATCAACACCATTACATTGTACGTCCCTATCATCAGAAGGGTTGTTGAAATTTTGCTAAAAATCATGTTTATAAAGTTTTATAAGTATTGAAGGATAGAACACTTTCTAAAGGAAACTCAATACACAAACAAAAAGAAATATATGGTTTAGGGTTTCCAGGTCTTGGATGAAGAACAATGAATCGTAAGCCTATACAAGAAATTTTTGAGGAGCAACTTTGATAATATTTGGATACCCAATTATGTGCACATTGAGAACTACACTTTTTTCATTGCTAAGGAAGGATTGAGTAGATTCATGTGGTGCCGTGATGAAGCTTGGTAATGCCTATTGAATTTTTTCCAACACCAGTCTATCTAGTTGTATGCTTGGTTCTTCCTTTCATGGGGGAATAGAGTTACAAAATGTGAGGTTTTTGCTCTCCCCTGCAATGGGCAATATATACAAGGAATTTAATCGGAAAGAAAGATAAGCTTATAAAGCTCCGATTTGGATCAGTATAAAGCAGTAGAGGAGATGGATCATGTTAGATCAATCCAATCCATCCAATTGGATACCCACATATCAAGATAGAAGTCAAAAACTAACAATTTGGCAAGCTTTCCATGACCCTTGTGTCTAACTCCACTTGCCTATGAATTCCATGAGAAACAAGGCATTAATCCATGCATTTTGTACCTGAGAGAGTGTGAAGTTCATGAGAAAGTGCTTGTTTATCCACCATGCTTGCATATGAATGAATCAAAGAGGCGACCATCGAAAGAGTTTGTTTTGTTCAAATCCAGCTGAGACAACATCAAATTGACTCATCTTACAGAGCTCCATGCGTTTGGAAACTCGTAATAGTTCCATCATTTAGCATAAACTTCTGCTCCTTCATTTTGAGGTACAATCCTATCAACATATGCTGAGAGCATCTTGATTTGTGCGTTCAGACAGACATACACAATCTCCACCATCTTTGGTATGCCACACAGTACATACCAAGCAAAACCATTTCCAACAAAGACATTGATATGGAATGTCTTTGCTACAAGCTTCTGCATGCTTCTGGAAAGAAGAAGAAGAAGAAGAAGAAGAAGGGCAAACAGTGAAAATATAGGAGTTAGACACAAAGTTTCCATGACAATGGGCACTACTAGCACAATCATGGACAATGTGATATCGCACTTTAGTGTTGCGATTTGCTAGTGGAACTGCGCTTTGATTATCACTAAACAAGTTCGAAGCCGAGAGAAGTTTCCACCAAGTCTAACATCCACTACAAGCCAAGCAAAGCCGCAAAGCTTCTTTCCGGGCTTTTTTGAAAGCTTCGCTCGATCTATATATATATATAGTTCTAATAAAGTCAAAACCGCGGTGGGATTTCGAGAAAGTCAGAGTTGCTGCGGTCGTGGGCGGTCCTGGCATCAATCGATCCTTTAGAAATGCTCGCTCTTATGATTCGGTTTTAGGGTTAGGGTTTAGGTTTTTAGGGTTGAAGGGTTTAGGGTTTAGGGTTTAGGTTTCAAGGTTTAGGGTTTTAAGGTTAGGAATTTAGGGTTTAGGGTTTTAGAGTTTTTAGGGTTTTAGGGTTAAAGGGTTTAGGGTTTAGGTTTCAGGGTTAAAGGGTTTAGGGTTTAGGTTTCAGGGTTTAGGGTTTTTTGGGATTAAGGCTTAGGGTTTTTAGGGTTTAGGATTTTAGGATTTTTAGGGTTTTAGGGTTAAATGGTTTAGGGTTTAGGTTTCAGGGTTTAGGTTTCAGGGTTTAGGGTTTTTAGGGATTAAGGCTTAGGGTTTTAGGGTTTAGGATTTTAGGGTTTTTAGGGTTTTAGGGTTAAATGGTTTAGGGTTTAGGTTTCAGGGTTTAGGGTTTTTAGGGATTAAGGCTTAGGGTTTTTAGGGTTTAGGATTTTAGGGTTTTTAGGGTTTTAGGGTTAAATGGTTTAGGGTTTAGGTTTCAGGGTTTTGGGTTTTTAGGGATTAAGGCTAAGGGTTTTAGGGTTAGGATTTTAGGGTTTAGGGTTTTAGGGTTAAGGGGTTTAGGGTTTAGGTTTCAGGGTTTAGGGTTTTTAGGGGTTAAGGCTTATGGTTTTTAGGGTTAGGATTTAGGGTTTTAGGGTTTAAAGGGTTTGAGGTTTAGGTTTCAGGGTTTAGGGTTTTTAGGGATTAAGGATTAGGTTTTTAGGGTTTTTAGGGTTTTAGGGTTCTTAGGGTTTTTAGGGTTTTTAGGGTTTTTAGGGTTTTTAGGGTTTTTAGGGTTTTTAGGGTTTTTAGGGTTTTAGGGTTTTTAGGGTTTGAAAGGGCAATGAAAGAACTGTGTTCCTGAACCCTAAACCCTAAATCCTAAACCCTAAGCACCAGGCCGAAACCGAAATTCAACCCTAATCCTGCCCCTAACCCTAACCCTAACCCTAATCTTGCCCCTAACCCTAACCCTAACCCTAATCCTGCCCCTAACCCTAACCCTAATCCTGCCCCTAACCCTAACCCTAACCCTAACCCTAACCCTAATCCTGCCCCTAACCCTAACCCTAACCCTAACCCTAATCCTGCCCCTAACCCTAACCCTAATTCTGCCCCTGACCCTAACCCTAACTGTTCTGCTACTGCAACAGAACTCCTGCGAGCAAGACGATGGGGAACCTGACCACGCTGCTGCTACTGCTGCTGCTTGTTTCATTCTGCTTCGCCTCTTCGATCCTAGCTGCAGACGCAGACGCAGACGCAGATGCAGATGCTGCCTATCCTTACTCTTCAGCATCGGGCGGCTTTTGTTCCGCTTCCCCCCCCGCTGCTGCTCCCAACCATATCGGATCGAGCACCAGGCGCCGCCGCATCATTGACATCACTCACTCCCTTCGCCCTGATCTTCCCGCCTGGGAATCGGCGGATGGCGTCGGGAGCGTACTGAAGCTGGTCGCCAGCATCCCCAACGGTGACCTCGCCAACCAGTCGGAGCTCAAGATCGGAGTTCACACAGGCACTCATGTCGATGCTCCCAGCCATATCTTCCAGGAGTACTATGAGGCCGGGGATCATCTCGACACCTTGGACCTCCATGTTCTCAATGGTACGATCGTTTTCGAGTTTGTCCAAAAGAAAAGGATTAAAAACTTAAGCTTGTCGATCCCTATTTCCCTGATTAGCGCATAGCAGCAGTGGCATCTGTGCCATGTTCTGCTTAGGAAATCCTGGAAGCCGCCACAAGCTTCCCTGAAATTCTTGGTTTTCTCTTGGACAATGATACATTCTTCTGTTACTAATGCGTTAAGGGAGCATATATTTCTCCTTCTTTCCATTCTGAAAGAGAAAGGGAGCTCTGAACTGAGTGTGCTTGGTGCAGGTTTAGCGTTGTTGGTGGATGTTCCTAGGGATACTAACATAACAGGTACGTTCTTTACCCCTAGATAAATGCATGGTATCTTTAATTTGATCCCCATGGACCCTTATTGACTGTTTGATGGGGGTAAATAGCTCAAAGGATTGACGCAAAATGAAGACTGGGTTCACAATTATTTTCAAGGTTGCATTGAGGCCATTTGGATAAGGATGCTAGTAATGTCTAGCTTTAACAGGTTGCATATGTTGTGAGCTAGATAATTTTCATAAGGTTGTATGTGTAAATTTTGTCAAATAGCGCATCTCTTGAGAAGAAGCAAATTGGAAGAGTTATGCCTAGACTTGGGACGACTGTCGCTCAATTTGTGGCTTTAACTAAAGTGGTCGTGTGGCTGCCTTGCATTGTCAAGTGTCTAGATTCTTAATAACTGCACATCAGTTAATGCGGACACTTGTAATTATTCAGGGAGGGGGTATGCTTGGACAGAGAACTATCGTTGCCTCATATTGCATTAAAATATTGGTTTTATGTACTCATGATGCCTAGGGCATATGTCTCAATCAGCACTTGGAAAAGAGTGAAGTCAGACTAGAGTTCAAGCTAAGCATTACACATTTTTAAACGAAATGTATCATTTCGCACATGTACGCTTCATTGATTACGTAAGAATCTGTTGTTACTTTTGATATTTCACTGCGAGAGTTACTGTAGTGACCAGTAATGCAGGTGAGAATGAGCAGGTGAGTGAATAAAGAGATTTTTCTTGCTGCAAGGTCAGACATAAGACTTCATTTCTATGCCCTTCCCACTACATCATTTTTTGTACATGTTGAGGCAGGGTTGAAGGGTCGCTCTGCAGTTTGGCTTGATTTCTCTTGAATTGGAGAGATATGAGCAGAAAATGTTCATCGATAGCGTTCCATGAACTATCATATATGAAAGAGATTGAACACAAATGATCCATCACTGCTTTGTGCCACTTGCAGCACTTGACATAGGCATTCATATGTGCTCTTGCTACAATTTTTCGATACTACTCATTTCATGGGCATCTCCAACTCTTTGATTTTTGTTGCAATTCCAACTCCACCTGTACTCATTTTGGTGGCGGTGACTTTTGCTCTCGCAGCTGAGGTAATGCAGGCCCTCCATATTCCTGATGGTGTGGAACGTGTTCTATTCAGGACTCTAAACACTGACAGGCAAGTCTATTTCTGATAAGCTAGTGTGTAATACTGATCGCAAAGTGAAAGACATCCTATTCTGCTAAACCTAACAGAGGTTTCGACTTTCAGGCGACTTATGTGGAAGAAGGAATTTGATACAAGCTACGTTGCTTTCACTTCGGATGGAGCTCAGTGGCTGAGAGAAAACACGAAGATTAAGCTTATTGGTATTGTAAAAAAGCCCCTAGAAACTTTAAGATTACAGACAAACCGTGTTAATTAAGCCCATTTTTAAATATACTACTTGGAGCCCATTTTTGATGGTGCCAATTATTATCAGTAAAGTATTAATGGTGGATAGAATGGGACATGCTACTGAAAAACATAACTAATTAGTCAATACAAAATTTGGTGCTTTGTTTGGGGGAGGGGGGCTGATCCAGGTGTCGATTATCTCTCTGCGGCAGCATTTGATTACTTGATTCCTGCACATGTGGTACTTCTGCAAAACAAGGTGCTTCAAATTGGGGTCATGTATAATATTGTTTGACAGTATTCAATATATATATCTGTATGGTATACTAGTATCCTGTTTTCTCTCTATCTAATGTACAAGTGTGACAATGTTCAGGACATAATTTTGGTGGAAGGACTGAACCTTGATAACGTGGAGGCTGGACTGTATGATTTACATTGCCTCCCACTCATAATCAAGGCTGATGGATCGCCCATTCGTTGCATCTTAGAAAAGTAGGAGACAAAAAAGGCATTTATTTCATGGAAAGGAAAAATGAAACAAAGATGTATCCAAGTAAGACTGAGCTGCTCTCTTCTAACCTTCACTCCCCGAGTAAAACATGAATCTATAAGTGTAATATGTAAAGTATCTCCAGATTGAGCCTACTGGTTATTCCGGTAGATTCTGAACTGTTTCTTCTAAAGTTCAGGCTGTGAATAAAATATACTGGCTAAGCTAGTCTCTGTGCAGATTTGTGATCGTCAACTGGATTGATAATGTTGCTTTCTACTTTGGTGTCATTTCATATATGTAATATTTTATGTCACGATGTTAATCTCTGGATTGAAATTATTACACCCCAATAAGAAAATTAACATCCTAAAAAATCAGAGAAATGTTCAAACTATTACATCATGCTTAAAGGACAATACTCTTACCCCTTGTGGATTAGTTACAGACACATCGTTCTCAGATGCGGGAGAATTTTCAACATCATAAATCCTGATGATGATCTCCAACTCGACTCCAAGACAGCTAAGCCATCCATTCCTGCTACCATTTTGTTC
Source organism: Azolla pinnata (assembly GCA_037176905.1). NCBI lineage: Eukaryota > Viridiplantae > Streptophyta > Polypodiopsida > Salviniales > Salviniaceae > Azolla > Azolla pinnata. The sequence continues at coordinate 16,976 of JBBBWG010032297.1, read as the reverse complement.
AAGGCTGACATTTCCTTATCAATTCTTCACGTTGGGTTCAACAAATGATATGTGCGCAGTCTAAGAGGCTTGTGAAGATGTTTGCATATTTTTTCATTTGGAAAAGACCGGTAGTAGAGACATGTTAAGATCACGGCTGCGATGTATTGGTGGGGTTATAAAGCTTCACAATGTCCAGGACCCAGGTATAGAATTTGAAACTGGTTTTCCTTACAGACTGATGAATTTGTGTGATTCGATCCTCTAGTAAATTTTTCAAACACAGCCTTTCTTTTGTAAAATTTTCATAATGTTGCCATCTTTTTTTCAGCAGGGTGATTGACACGTGAAAAACAATGGCTTATTGTGAAATGAGGCAAGAATACTTCTCCTTATGCTCATGAATACAATTACAAATTACAATGATGCGGTTTTTAGCTTAAACCGTAGCCTGATTTGTCTCCGTTTTCCATGCCGACTTAACAGATTGAACCACAACAATCATCTCGGGTCTCGAAATATTCCCTCTCCAACTTGGTGAGCTCATGAGATAACCTATTGAAGCAATCTGTCAATACAATCTGCTGAAAATTATCTGAGCTGCAAAGAAGTCTTGGTTGGTTTGTTAGACAAGCTCATGTAGATGTCAATAGAGCCACATACTTCCAAGCGAATCAAAAAGCGAGTAGGACAGGGCGGTTTATATTCTTTTTCTACACAAAACTCGTGGTCGAGCTTTGACATACTTTATATGTTCATTATGCATTCATATGAACGAACTCTCTCGCCCATATCTATGACCGATATCTCTGTCTTTTTTTCTTTGCCACTATTCTCCGTTGAGATCGGAGGCTTGACATGCACTCAAACCTTGGAACATCAACAAGAAGCAAAAGGTTTGAGATATCGAGACAAGCAGGATTTGTCAAAGGGATACTACATATGCATTTATCAGGGGGGAAAAGCTATCTGTGAGAATAGTGTCTTGAGAACATGCTCATCTTGACGTTTTTTTTTCTTTTTTCTGCAGATTTCTCATGATAAAGCAGAAATCATCGGCAACGATTTGGCAGGGATCGTCGATGTGGAATGTGATAAGAGCATGAATGAATGAATGAATGAATGCATCATAGAGCCAGCCAGCTTCATTGGGCAAGATATAGTAGGAACAAGAAACAGTAGGAGCTTACGGAAAGTGCACGAGGCTTTTATGCAACATTAGTAAAGCTTCATCAAGAGCATGAATGTGCGCCAAGAGAACGAGATTTCTCCTCAAAAAGAGTTTTTAAGGCCCTAGAGGGTGTGACGATGCAGATGCGGAACGGAAAAGATATGCTCTTGATGGAGCAGGCGATCTGTAGCCACACATTCGGATCGCAAACAGTTGTTGGAAGATGAAATCTTTTTGTGGGATACTACCACAGCCTCGAGAGCTTTTATATCTTCTTCGCTTTTGCCCACTTCATCTGGTTCACAGAAAAAACTGAAAAAAAAGGGCTTCTCGCACTGGCTTTTTCTTCCACCTCTCCGATCAGGGGTTGGGAAGAAGATTTCTTCCTCCCCGCCGATCGAGCACCAAAATCTGTAGGAAAGAACAGATGGGCCCCAAGAACATCGAGTTAAGCTCGATTAAAAGCTGAATCAAAGATACGATTAACAGATACGCAGACACTCTTAAGGAAATCAGGTTACAAAACCATTAAGAAGTCAGGGTTTGTGTGTACCTCCACATGCTTTTCTTCCGCTTCCCGATCCCAATCGAGGCTTCTTTCTTCCACTGATTGAGCTGCAAAAATCTGTAGGGAAGATTGGCCCCGAAGAACATCGAGTTAAAGCTCGATTAAAGCTCAATTAAGATACGATTAACAGATAAGCAAACACCCCTAGGAAATCAGGTTACACAAACCATTTGGAAGAAATCAGGTTACACAAACCATTTGGAAGAGATCAGGTTACACAAACCATTTGGAAGAGATCAGATTGAGATCAAAATGAGAGAGACTATGAAGTTTCTTTTGGGTTTCCTTTTTTTTTCCAACTAACTGTCTTTCCAGTGAATGGGGGGCAACTGACATTTTTTAGTGCAAGTCTTCTTCTTCTTTTCTTCTTCTTCTTCTTCTTCTTCTTTTTCTTCTTCTTCTTCTTGTTCTTTTCCTGTATGCAAAACAGAACAAAAGTGATAAGATAGGGCTTCCAAAAAAGGAGAAGAAAAGGAAAAAGGTCCTCCTCCTGCACAGAAAAAGAAGGGGGCAAAAAAGGGGGGGGCAAAAAAGGGGGGGGCAAGGAAAAAGAAAAGAAAAGAGAAGAGAAGAACAGGCTTTTTGAAATCCACAAGCTTTTCTTTTCTATGGAGAAGAAAAAGGAAGGTGCAGAGCAGAGGAGAGCAAAGGAAGAGAGCAGAGGAGATCAAAGGAGAGAGCAGAGCAAAGGGATCCATCTGCTGAGTCAAAAGATGGAGAGAATATATACAGAGGAAGGCGTAAAGCTACCTTTCTCTTGTTCTTTCCATTGATTCTTCTTCCTCTTCTTCTTCTTCTTCTTCTTCTTCTTCTTCTTCTTCTTCCTGTTCCTTCTTCTTCCATTGATTCTTGGGTCCTGAACTCCTGCTTCCTCTGCTGCCATGTCTTCCATCACAGAAGAGGGTTCCCATGGAAAACAACTGCCTGACCCTGCTTTCAAGCTCTTTGGAAGAACCATCCCAGTCTGCTCGGATGAGTCCGCTTCATGCCAGGTATTGATTCATCTTCCTCCTCATCATCATCATCTTCATCGAGTGTTTTGTCGAGTTCTTTCTTTACCATTCTCCTTGAATCTGTGTTGGGAAGAGTTAATTTAGGCCTGCATGCGCTAAGCATAGGCTGCTGAACTGTTTTGGGTCCAGCGCTTTGCCCCTTTTGCGAAACAGAGTGTTTCCTGATCCCGGAACACCCCCTCTGTTTTCCTTGCAGGATGTAGGGCAACTGACCTCTCACTCTGATGATGAAATCTCCGTCCCCGATCCATCGGGAAGCCATGGCTATGACGAAGAGAAACGAAGTAAAACTCCCGACTCTTCTCCCATGGCCAAGGAAGGGCCTGACAATACAGCTCTTGGAAAGGAGGCGATGAAGACGACAAGCGCTCGTCAATCGCTTCCTGATGATGATGCTCCCCGCGACAAGATCGTCTCCTCAGGCAAAGAAGAGCTTCTAAAGAAGCCCGAAAAGCTCATACCCTGCCCTCGCTGCGAGAGCATGGACACCAAATTCTGCTACTTCAACAACTACAACGTGAATCAGCCTCGGCATTTCTGCAGGAATTGCCAGCGCTACTGGACTGCTGGCGGCAACCTGCGCAACGTTCCAGTAGGGGCAGGGCGAAGGAAGAGTAAACCCGCGATCCCACTCGATCGACCAGAGAGTGCAGCGGTAAGAGATGATTCGCCGGAGAATGCCAAAAATCTCATCTCCTGTAGTGCAGGCGGAGCTTCACCCTCTACAACCATGCTAACTTTTAGCCAAGAAACCCCTGTCTCGGTGCCAAGAAAGCCATCTGCTTCACGCAGATCTGATGTGTTGCAAGGATACAAGCCGGATAGTACTAATCTTGACTTGAAGGTTGATTCAGCTAGATCTGTATGCAATCAGAAAGGCGTCGACGCCGATACTTACGATGAGCAGAAGCCAAGCGAGAAAACCACCAAGAACCCTGCATATTGGCAGCATCTTCAGCCGATTCAAGACTCCGCTGTCAAAGTAGCTGGGAGTAATCAAGCAAGTGGAAGTAGTGACCTGGGAAGCATTCACGAGGCTGAAGCAATGCCTCCAGTTGTATCATCTAATTCTTCATTCTCTTATATGCCGGAGCAAAGAAGGGCAGATGCACCGACGTCGACCTCTGTAGCTGATTCTTCGTTCTCTTATATGCCGGGGCCATGGACATACGCACCAAACCTAGCATGGGGAAACCTTGTTGCAGCCAATGCAGCAAGCATTCAAGGAGAGCAGAGAAACTCGTCGGGGGAAAGCAGCCCTCAACAGCCTATACATCCTGCCACTCAATCTCTGTGGGCTACAAATGCTGATTTTGTGGCTCAGCTTCAATGGGCATCTCTTATGAGTCATCATGAGGGCCTCAACAGCGTAGCACAGCCCCCATGGGCTGGAGCCATGAGCAATCCATGCCAATGGCCATTTGTGCAACATCCTTTCTGGTGGAACAGTGCTTGGGCCATGCCTTGGGCAGCTGCAGCTATTGCTGCCACAGCTACTCCAACTCCTGGAAATGCCAGCTTCGGGAAGAGGCCGCGTGATTCTGTCGAATCTGACACCGACAAAAGTGTTCCACCGCTGGTGCCCAAAACCCTCAGGATCGATGACTTAGGGGCTGCTGCCCAAAGCTCCATTTGGACTGCTCTTGGCCTTCAAACCAAATCAGATAATGTGGCATCTACCGGCATTTTCAGTAAATTTGAGACCAAGTTCAAAGACGATGAATGCCTTCATGCGCTGAAATCAAATCCAGCCGCTATGGAGGTTTCAGCTCTGTTTCGTGAAAGCAACCTGCCACTGTAAAAATAGTGGACAGAAGTGATGTTTTGAAGGTTCTTTGTTCTGTCATCTCTGGTGTTCCGCCACTGGTGCCCAAAACCCTTGAGGTCGACGACTTAGGGGCTGCTTCCCAAAGCTCCATTTGGACTGCTTTTGGCCTTCAAACCAAAGGCATCTACCAGCATTTTCAGTAAATTTGAGACCAAGTTCAAAAATGGTGAATGCCTTCATGCGCCGAAATCAAATTCAACCGCTATGGAGGTTTCTTTCAGCTCTGTTTCATGAAAGCAAGTTGCCACTGTAAATATAGTGAACTGAAGTGGTGTTTTGAAGTTTCTTTGTTCTTACTACCTCTGATGTACTGTGTATTATAAGTCTTTATCAAATGGAATTAAGGTTTTGAAGCTTGCAACCCAACAGGTTGCCTAGCTGCACCTTGTACAACCAAATGTACATTGTTTTCGAAATTTCAAGATCAATGCGTTCTACTTTTGTAGAAGATAACCGTTTCACTGACAATGAAACTAGAGTGGATGATATAAATGCAGAATTAGAAATCATATATATTAGTCGGGCGTAGTCTTGTTAACTCAACGTGGGGCTTTTTACAGAATTTACCTCTGTTTCAACTTTAAGATTGGATTGCTGTCAGGATTGTCAACCAGGCATACCCTTATGTAAGGTTCTATTCTGTGTAAGATTGACAGAAACTTCATTGGTGAGTATTTCCTTAGTACAACAAGTGCCTATCGTCAACTACGTTGTACCCAAAGGTTGCATTCATGTCAGTCCAGTATATGATAGATTCCCACCAAAGGTTGAAATAGTTGGGATACAAGATGCCCACTGCAAATTCCTTCTAGGCACTACTTTTCTTGCACCAACTTGCTGACAAGATGAATTCCAGAAAGACCAAGGTCAACACATGGAGCACCAAGTTGAGGTATTTCTCATGATAAACCTGAAAACGGCAAGAGGCCATAATCCCATGTCCTTCACCCTATCAAGGGGTCTAAAGTCGTATAATGGATTGCTATGGCCGTCTAGGATTTAGATGTTTGGAGCTTCTCCCACCAGCATAGCTAATAGAACGAAACAATAATATACCACAAAGCATACCTCAAAGAAGCCTTGAACAAAACCCTGGTTGGTCATTCAACACAACCCCTGCCAAAGTACAGCCCAGCAGCCACATTGGATCCAAAGCTCCCCAAATATTTGAAGAGAAACACAGATACTTTTATAGATAATTTGAAGCATTTTAATCTACCTCCCACAAAGAACATCTCAGCCGCATGATAGCAAAAGCTTGATTTCAAACAATGAATGAACCTGCGTCCATCGAATTACGGCAAATGCCAACCTGCAGAATTTACACAGCATGGCATTTCAAGAATCAAAGAAAATGGGCAACAGATATGCACAGAGAAAGATCATGGTACTCACAGGTGATGAAAGCAGCTCAACAACGCCCGCTCTTGACATTGAAAAAACCACCACCTTTTTCAGTATTATAGTACACTTTGCTGCAAACAAGACCTGGATCGCATCAAAGGAAGCATCGTCCCTCAAAGATGACCTAGAAACAGAGATGATTTCATGAGTTTCTCACATGATGGATCCACACCAAGGTCGAGCTACAATGGACGTCTACATGCCCCAAAGGGATCTTTAGGCAGTATACCAACTTACATCTTCCTCCCACCAACTAGAAATTAGATATTACAATGTTCTCTCTAAAGGAGAAATCAATGGTGAAAAGCGTATACAGGAAAATTACCATTATGTCTCTTAACCTCATCTATGAGACATCAGGTTGATTCAAAGTAACTCTAACCAAGTCATGCTTCCACAAAATAACAGACCAAAAAAATACATGTAACTGAAGGTAATGAAGACCATCGCTATCACACATTCCATACTTGCAATTCATCTTTGGATCCATTTCCCCAGTACCTAATTCATGCATTAAAGTCCTTAACCATGGCCCTTTTGCCCACCATGAAATCACTAACTGGTAATCTCTGGGATGTAGCAGACATTAATATAATCTTTCTTCCTCATTTACGACTGGAGATTCTTATGTCTTACTTCATGTCACATACCTTTCATTTCCCAATACAAATTTTAATATACAGATGTTGGCCAATCGTAACTGTATTGCAAATCAGAGGTTGTAAAGAAAATAATGTTAGCAATTTACATACATAATACAAGCACAAAGTTACAAATCAAGTGATCTTAAAGGTATCAGCAGCACCAAACTTTCTATGCTGACTGTCCTCGCCATCATCTTCTTCCGTGTCATGTTCCTCACTTTCAAAGTCTATTATCTCTAAATGAGCAGGTGAACAGGAAACAGTCGAAGCAGGGGCTGAGAGCGCACCCCAAGTTGATTCTACCTCACCAGCCTGATGGTCAATGCACTTTGCAATGCAATCACCTGTTGTAAGCATCACAGCCTGTCGTAAAGCAGTTATTTCAAGTATAGTTGTTGATTCATCAGTGGGCAATGGCTGTAGCCACGGCTCTCCGTCCAGTCTCATGTAAGTCTTCTCTCCAGCATTCTTATGGAATTCTATCCTGACTTTGTGAGCCTGACACAATGTCAATAAAAAAAAAGGGCAGAAAATTATTTTGTTTGGGAAATTTCATATGAAACTACTTTTCACAGTACGGTGTTTATGGGTTTGGGCTCTCTGCATTGTTTGCACTTAAAATATCAAAAATAGTTCCCTCTTCAAGAAAATAATCACACCTGAACACAATTTTTTTAACAAGATACAACTTTGTTTTGATAGGACCGAAAAAATACAAATAAGTTACAGTCATCAGACTCATCTTAGAAACTGGCTGCCTCTATACAGTAATTTCCTTAGTGACCATCATAGAATTATTCACCTACACATTTTTCTCACTTTACATATTGAGACAATTTATGTTTCCACCAATTTCTTTACCATGTATCGATATATAAATACAAAGCTATAATTCAACTCTAAAGTGCCAATGCCAAGAAGCAAGTTCATGTAAAAGCCTAGACAAAAGGTTATTTATGTCAACAATGCAAAAATACACCTCTCTAAAGAGTAGATATACACGGAAACTGTGAAAGAACAGACAGATATACCAATTACATCATAGGGGGGTAGAATCAGAACACTATATTTGTCACTGTACCATATTTTATGAAATGGGAGGGCGATACCACTGCTTTTTCAAACAAGGGTTTGGCCCACCACCCAAGGTATTGGAATAGAAAACCAACAATGCCTAGGGTCCTCACAAGGCTTAAAGAGAAGTTGTTGACAAAAACTATACAACCACATTCATCATCAATTACAACTTTCTTTAGCTCCATGACGCCTTCCACACCAAAAGTCTACCAAGCAAATATGCTTGCAAGGTTTCAGCTAGGACACAAAGAACCTAACCAAGAAAAGGGGCAACAATAACGTTGGGTGTAAAGGACCCTTAGCTCACTTTGGACAGCTAGATATTTCTACAAATATAACACACTTTGCTAAATCCAACCTTGAGGATTCAAACTGTAGTATAGTAAAATTCAAAACGTGAATCTATCTCTTACTCTCTCTGGCCCCTTTCCCGAGCATACTTTTATGTTTGCTTCCCCTTCAACTGGTATCAAAGTAGAGATTGCTAATTTCTCTTACAGTTTAAGACCATACCGCCTGTTTACAGCAAGAAAGCTTATATTCAATCTTTCTTTGCAGGAAGTCGCACAGTGGTGAATATAGTAGAGGTGAGATGTGCTCTGCTTTGACATAAGAAACTGGGAGAAAAGGTGCATTTCTGTCTAAACATTTTCTTTTATCGTCTTCTCAATTAGCTACACCCGCAGCTGTTATTCACACCAACCAACATTTTTCTATAAGATGGCTATCAGTGCCACTAATTCCAAAACGTTTTGGCGTTCAAAAAGCTAATGGATCTTTCTTTGCAGAAAGAAAAAGAACGAGAAGTAAAACAAGGAGCAAGAAGCTCAATGTGCCCACAAACAGAAAGATAAAGGAGTACCATGTTAGTACTATCCATGAACCATTCTCAACTAAAAATTTAAATTTCAACCAAATATTGGATTGTAATCTCCATCTTCAGTATGGCAAAACAATCGGTTAAGGATAAAATAGTTCCACCACATCATGATAGCTAGCAAAAGCAAAGGAACATTCGTTATGTCAGAAAACCACCAAAGGAGAAAATCAGTTATACCCATCAAATAGAGGCAGGCATTTACAGGAACATAAACAAGCTAAAGGAGGAAAAAAATCATCATTTCTAAAACCCCCCAAAAAGAGAAAATCAGTATTAAGCAGGCATACGGATGACTTTACAAGACTCTCATAGCGAAGAAATAGAATTGCTAATAATATACAGTTGCTTTTATAGCTAAATCTTAGTTACCTCAGCTTTACACAAATTGTCATGCACTATTTCTTGCATTATTAAAGCGTTTATGAAGCTTATACCTGAGCAAGTCGTGTGCCATGGCCGTTAGGTGCCAAGAGTGTGAGTCCATGCCACCCATCTTTAAACCCAACAAGTTCGATAAGTCCATCATTCACATATGCAGGTGTCAGGTTCTTTGGCATGAAAAGACGACATTACACTCTTAATAAATGATATTCATTCAAAACTTTCTATCATCAATCTTTGTAGTTAACTAAGATATGCATTTACAGATGCTGACTTTTACTAAAAGCCCAACAAAGGAGACCATTATCACATAGCTCAAAATACATGTAGTAGATCGTAAAATGAAGAGCACACCTCTGTAAGCTTGCTGCTATCTCTAGAAATCCTCCAAAACTTGGTATCTCTAGGAGTTCCCCATGGATTCAAACCCCCAGAAAAACTAGGTAGATTGAGCATTACAACCGACCTTATCCTGGTCCAAGGGCATAGTTGAATCAGGACAAACACACATGCACAAAACTATATGGACATTACTCCAGCATACCTTCTAGGTATCTTTAATTTCTTCCAATGACTGTCATGTTTGCCTTGAATTAGGATGGTAGCTAGTTGATTTATGTCCCTGATCAAACATGGTCATAAGTAAGAATATTTTATCTTCAACAATCATATTTCTTTCTAAAACAATGAGATGCTGTTACACTCCCTATGAATACGCAAAAAAGAGACTCAAGCACATCATGAATCTGCGTTAATATGTGGCGCCACATTTTGAAGACTGGCCCTCCAATGCCATAGAATTTCCCTAGCATACACCTAATTTAAAATTCATCCGAGTCCAAACATGAATTCAATCAAATGACTCGCCTTGATGCTGGACGCATAATATTTGCCAAAAACCAACCCTGTGTGACACCAATCATGGCATACATTCCCTGTATTTATTCATCAACTATTAGGAATCAATATATATTCATCTCAGCAAAGATATATTCATCTCATCAATCAATTTCAGACCTGATTCATAAGCTGATTTTTGAATAATTCTGGATGCTCTTCTCGCTTCCGATGAAATTCATAAGAAACCTCGGCATCCATTCCTGTGGACACCACACTACCTAACTGTTTTACGAATATTTACATGTCTCCAAAAGACATAATTAATATGCTATTAGAACTTCTGTTCTTTCAAATCAAGCCAATGTACTGTTTAAATAAATGTCCATGCAGTTTCCATGTTAACATGTCAATCCACAAATATCAAATTGCAGTAACAAAACATACAAACCACCATGTGACCACTTTTGGACGCCGAGGCTTGAAATAGAAATAACCTCAAGAATATTTCCATAGATCTAACTAGCTAATAGCAGAAGGTATTCACCTATACTGAAGTAGTTCCAAAATCCACCTCGAAAGTTTTGGGCTCCATCCTGCAATTGATGACATACAGAAAATGCTCACTATGCGAAAATAATATGATTAAAATTAGGGATGTATAATAAGTTGGTATCGTCCAATACTCACACGAAAAAACATGGACAGAAAGGTTTCAAAGAGGTATTTGTATTCTCTATAGATATAGATATACACAATATATATATATATATATATATATATATGTAAGACACTTATATATAGAGATAGATATAGATATAAATACCTAATTTTAATCCTCATAGATTAATGGCATAAAACTGAGTCCATGAGAGGCCGACATTAATACACTAATCAACACAAACCTCCCAGGGACGTGCACATACAAACACTAATCAAAGAGTGTGGATTATAATACCCTAATGAAACTTTTTAGGCTCATAAAATTAGTTTCATAAAACTGAGACAAAGAGAGAGGTTCCAAGCCTATGCAACCAGTATCAATAGACAAATCTCTCCACTGCAGTGGGCATAGAAAGCATTAATCAGCGATTGTAGTTTATGATACTATAGGTACTTCTGATACACCGTGCATCTAGCATTCAGCTAGGCTTAGGATAATCAAAATTTTCCATACTGTCATCTCTATAGACAGCAGATTTAGCTTGCAAATGGAAGCTTCTAAAGATCCAAATTTTTGTTCTGAACTTAAAAGGTTTTAGTTTTCCTTTTACCCCAAGACTAACGCAGTCTGGCATCAATATTTACTCAAGAACATCAAGTGTCACGACTTTCTTTTCTGTGGATGGAAATATGAGTATCCTAGGTGAATGAAACTTAAACCTTTTCCATAATCTCCAACTTTGTGAAATAATCTTTCTTCTACAATGATAACTTCTCGCCCTAACCTTAAGTTCAAATCTTGTATCTACCGCTCTTCATCTTTGATCTTAGGGATATAGGTTGCTAAATCTCTTTGTTTTCTTCAATAATCTCTACTCCGGTTGCATGGATTTGATATTGAGCTGAATCCGGGTAGCCTTTCAAGATCTACTTTCAGTTCCAATGAGCTTTTCTGCAAGCATATTGTCCTCTTCGAAGCTTGCCAATCTTTGCCAAATAGAGGATCTCCACAGGATCGAGCTTTAACTTAGTACAGTTCCAAACACCTATATAAGACGTCTTCACCATGGTGACATCTTCATCAATAAGGCATATCCACCATCACTAATGAGCATAAGCCAGATGGGTACCCTGTACAAGGCAGTCCATTAGTGATCAACTAAACATCTGACGCCTAAACCGAAAAGGAAGGGCTGAATAATCAGAGAATAAAGGAGCTTGCACAAGAAAGACTCAGACTGGTTAAGAGGCAACAGGCAGCAAGTAAACCATGTAGTGAGAGAAAGTGTCATAAAAAAGCACAATAACAACAAAACTGCCTACTTGAAGTGAAGTCTAGAATTTTGATAAAAAGACCAGGCATATATACCTCATGGAAAGCATCCGACTTTGATACTTTCTTAAAAGAATGCAATGAGTGAGGTAGTTTTACTGGCTCAAGTTCACCTACCGGAGTCTGCATTTTCAGAAAAACATGCCAACTGCAGAAACAGAATTAACCTTTTGAAGACCAGAAAATGTAACATCAGGCTCAAAAACGGTGAACCATATCTTGTAAGTTTTATTGTACTTGCTAACTTATTTTCACGAGTTTCATTAGACATCACATCCTTATTGATATCTGTCTACATATCTAAGAACTTATTATGTGGATACTTCAATGATACTTCCTTTTAACTGTTGTTGATAGTTTAATCTATGGAGGTAGAGAAATAAATTACTATGATCATTGTGATGCAAGCCCATAATAAATTAGCATAAATGCATATCAGGCTCAAAAATTTTCTATTACTTGCTGACTATTTTACAAGTGTTTCACTAGGCATCACACACATATTAACAACTGTCTACAAATCTTAAGGACGTATTATGTGGATACTTCGACATCAGTTCTTTTTAACATGTAACTAGTGGTTAGATCTGGAGATGAGGAATAAATTAATATGAATACTGTGATCATAATATCACTGTGCGTATGCTATAATCCATAAAGCATTAGGTTCACTCATTTTACAAGATACACCTACATATTTGGTACCGGTTCATCCTAGCGCTTCCAGATTAATAGATATATACCTTCAAAACTATAATGTATAGAGTAACCCATCACAAAATTAACAAGCTCAATATTCACGTCCATGTCTAATGAATAAACAACATAAACATCTAATAAATTTACGCTAATCATCAACTGGTGACAGGATACATTCTCAAACAATGTAGCAATTCCATATATTATAATCATAGGTAGCCATGCGCATGACTCTTGGTACACTCCCTTGCTGTGCAGATCCTTCTCACAAAATCAGCTAGCTCTTCCAATTAACTACATATAATCTCATGCCTACTTCAAATCAAATCAAGGAGGAATGCCTGGATCAGTCCACAGTCCACAATGATCAACAGAGCATTGCTTCTCGTGTAACAGATTCTCATTAGCTTTGTCTAATTACATGAGATACACACTCATTACATTGTCGTTTTCCCAGATCATAGAATGTCAGATCTGTACTGTTATATATGGTATTATTTCTGTTGGTTTTCGATTTAACCCTACACCACAAAAGTGATGCTCATTTCTTAACCAAACACAGAATCCATTAAAATCCATATGATCAAATTTCTGAACGACCATATAGTTCCTTTTCTATGATGTTTTAGGCATCCTCAGATATAGAAGCTATATTAACTGCTAACAAGACAGTACATAACGCAATATTGTTCATGAGGCATACAACCAATCCAGAAGATGATTTCTTTACTGAACTTGTTTTCAAGATTAACAAGCATATGATAATTATTATTTGAATATGTGATGGTATGAGGATTCAGGTAGTTCAGCCAGTACTTTTATCATACTCTTTTGAGACTCATCCAAGAAGCCAATCACCAAAATTCTATACCTGTCAATGTTCATTGGATTTGCATTATAAACCAGGCAGAGAAACTTTTTAACAGATTCCACATCTGTGCCTGGATTTTTTTTACCCTGCAGAAGATAGCCAATGTTCCTGGATGTGAATATCTGACTATGTAAAAAGTCTACACAGAAATAAGTTGGTATCCCACCCATCCAAATGAAAATGGCAAGTTGTTTCCTGTCCCAAGGGGTACTGTTGCAATAGGTGGTGGGTGGGAAAGTTTCAAATCTCCAACTACACTTAAGAGCCATCCAGCTGTACCATCTCCACCAGCAACCTAGAAGAAAAATAAAATATACATGCACACAGCTTCCATATGAAAAATTAGTTTTATAATTGACAAACATGTTAACAAATCCTTATGCCTGGTTTGCAGAGATATCACACAAACAGATTGATTAATTTGAAAGAAGTGACTCACAATAATCCTTAAATCCTTCTGAACGATTTCCGCAATTTGATCTCCCATTCCCTTCAGTTTCTCCAAACTATGCAGAAAATTGTGAAGCACCTTATCTGGTTTATCCGTGGTCAAATCGAAAACCTTACAAGGAAAAGATGAAACCACAAAGCAGCAAGATGTGAGTATATGTGTGTATGCACGTGTGTCTGTATGTCTGTGTGCACAACGTGGCAAGGTAAGTCCATCTAATATTACAAAGGAGGACTCTCCTTCTTGCGTGGAAATGTTTCATTGAATAATTCAGCTCAGTAAGAAACATCTTTGATATCTCCAATAATAACCTTCAATTCTTTGGATCCTAGAAACTGAATTGAAATGTTCCTACTCAAGGGACATAATGGTGTGCTCTGGAACTTAACTTGTAAGTTCCATCCAATTACACATTTATCCTTCTGATTCAAACCATTTTCAGGTCTGTGAGTTACAATTTTTATTCCACCGTATTCAAGGATGCATAACCACTTCCCCCTAATGCACACAAAAATATTTGAATCCGTTTACAAGCTCTTTGAAATTTGTACAGTCAGAATTATAAGGAATGGGATGCATGACACCAATTACTTCAATGGAAGTTTAGCCATTGTATTTTCTGGCAATACACAGCTACTGTGGATAGATACAAACCATACAATACTCTATATCTTGGATACTTTATCATATAGCTGGAATGAGATCTGGCAGGGCTGGCAGGGCTGGCAGAATGTTTTTAACTACTTAAGAACATGTGCATCATTTTTGTGGTAAAACTAGTGCATTAAATCGATACAGTTCAATGTTAAGCACAATATCCTTACATGATTTTGATACTTGTAATTTTGAATCATGTACAATAGAACAACAGTGGACAACACACATGTGGCGTTGATAGGTTGTTCAATGCAACTCAAAATTATTTCAGCACAATTTCCTCACCTGGTTTTCAGAGAGAACAGCTCGGTATGATTTTAGCAATTCTGACCCAAGCTGACCACCACTTTTCGAATTGATAAATACTAGTACAGGATGTTTTGGTACTTGGTTTGGGTCGGACTCAACCTCACTGAAAATTGTATCAGGAATTCTCATATTTTGAATGATGTCATTGATTTCCTCTGCTGTTTCTCCCATGTTGATGCTACAAGAAATGAATTTTGGATGGATGTTAAAACGCTCTTATCTTGTTTTCATCAATTGATCCAGAAGAAAGAATGAAAAAGTAGATCATTTGAACTCATTAGTTGTCTTAAAGGTTACTCTTTGCCAGCATTCTACAAAAAGTAATGCATGTCTGAGCAACAGCAGAAAATGGAAAAAGGCAATTCCTCTATTATTCATTGAATTCTCTATGATGCTTGTTTAGAACTGTTCCTACATCGAATCTAGACCAATCAAGAGGTCTGAGCTAATGCTCAAAAACTTGACAATGTACAAGCTTTCCAACATTCATCGAATCATGCAATACATTTTGACATGTTCCTCCCACAATCTAAAGAAGAAAAGAAAAACCAAGCAATGGCAAGTTTTCAGAGACGAGCAAACCTTCCAGTATGCATATGCACAGGTTCCTGGCCGAAACCTAAAGCAGGCATTTTCCGTTTCCAGTATGCATCATGTAATCAACCATGTAGGAGGCGTGTGTGTATGTGTGGCAGAAAGAATATGCAGATTATAAAGCAAGAAACGGGAAACAAGATACGGAATTTCCCACGAATTGTCTCAACCAACGGATGGAGGCAGAAGATGGTATAAGCGTGGTGATCTATCAATAAAAACGCAACAAAGACGAGAAATTTCCCAGCACCTGATCTACGTGAGCAACAAACAAAAGGCGAACATTTACAAATTATCGGCAGAAAGCTCCGAGTTCGGGGAGGGACGTTACAAGAACGACGAGTGAGAGAGCTTTTGAGGTGCAAGAAGGGATATGTCAGCTTACCCGGTGGAGGAAGAGGAGGGGGAAGCAGAAGAGGAAGGCAGAATGCCGCATTTACAGAGGGCAGAGCGCAACACCATGGCCGTGGATATGGAGAGGAATGCAGTGGGCTCCTCCTCCGACAGTATGTGTGTATGTATGTATGTATGTATGTGTCGCGTATGTATATGCATGTATGTGTGCACGTACGCATGCATTGATGCATGGATGTGCATATGCATGTGCATGCGTGTATGTATGTATGTATGTATGTATGTGTGCGTGTGTGTATGTGTGTGTGTGTGTATGTGTGTGTATGTGTGTATGTGTGTATGTATGTGTGTATGTATGTGTGTGTGTATGTGTGTATGTATGTATGTTGTGGGTATGTATGCATGCATGCCTTGTGTGTAGATGTATGTGTGTGTGTGCATGTCTCTATGTATGCATCGGTGCATGCCTGTATGTATGCATCTGTGCATGCGTGCATGTATATATGTGGGTGCGTGTGTGTATGTGTTTATGTGTGTATGGGTGTATGTGTGTATGTGTGCATGCATGCATGCATGCATGCAGGCTTGACCAGATCGCACGCCACCAACATGATGACGATGCATTGCATGGCCATGTCAGACGCAGTGTTAGGCAATGCATGTAGCGTCGATCCGAGTTGTTCCAATGTGTGCTTTTTATCTAGTTCGGTTGCGGCTACAGTTTGCGTGGTCAAGCTGCCAGCTAGCCTTCACGAGCACGTGTTTTAACGTCATGCTCGGTGCAGACATTTGCTTACTGTCCACATCGATTATGTACATTCATACAAATTAGCCTTTGCGCTTCGATGATGATGACCAGAGGTGATTACCATCGACTTTGCTAGAAAGAGTCAGCAGCACAGCGATGGATGGTTTGGCTGACGTGTTGTCAAGTTCTTCGGTTTTGATCCTCTTGTTCTTGTAGACTTCTCTGAAACGACGTGAACGTGGAAAACTGTGTCGAACCATGGAAATGGTTGGCAATGGACGAATATGCTGGCTTTGTAGATGCTGCTAGATAACTTATTTGATGCTTATAGTCGAGAATCCGTTGTCATGAAGAAAACCGTCCCTAGGTGGAATCGGAGGTGGAATCGGCTTCGGAGGGGTCAGCAGGTCTGAAAGGGATCCGGCCAACAGGGTAGGCCGACCTACCTGAACGAATTCGGACCGTCAGGACTAGGTCGGTGGGTTAATGAAGACCAGGCTAGGTCAACGATGTGA
>JBBBWG010032286.1:8288-40023 GCA_037176905.1 Azolla pinnata | reverse complement strand
GTGTACATACGTAGATACATACGTACACACGTACGTGTACATACGTGCATTCATACATACATACGTGTACATACGTATATACATACGCATACACACGTATACATACGTACCGTCATACGCTACATATACGCAGCATCCACGCTTCCTCCGACTGCTTCGTTCTTTCTTCCTCCGTCTCCTTCTCGAAACGATGATGCTCTCCCTCCGATCTCGCTGCAGACAGCTGTGGAGCGCTTCCAAGCAGCTGCCCCGCGCCGTCGATCGCCGAAACCAGGTTGGTTTTCACCGCCGTTTCTTCCCAAAAATGTTCTTTGATTCCCTCCTCCATTTCTCCGCTGTGATCCATTCGCTTTCCTGTCAATCGTCGATCGGGACCTTGATACCTTCCGTCCTTGAAATTGTGATCTTTTCCCTCGATCCTCTCTCGTGTTTCCTTTGGTGGTCATGGTTCACTTGAGCGCTGCTGGGAATTGTTCGCTCAGTAAACGTTTTGGAAATCTCTGATAGGGTTCCATTTTTTTTTCTGGCTTCCATCCAGTGGCTCTGCATTTGATGAGAGGCACGCGTTCCTTTCTTCTCATTTCTTTTCATCATGGATATATGCCGCTCATCTGTTGCCAATCCTCTGATGGACCTCAGAAACCGCATTCCTCCATTTTGGATCGCGGGAAAGATCATCTCTTCCTGCAGGGAAACACACAAATTAGGTTTTTGTTTATTTGCTCGTGAATCTCTCGAGGATCCTGGAAAACACCTGTTACATGATTTCATCTGATTTTTCTTGCTGTTAAAGATGCAAAATCTTTCCTAGAGTTCCTTTCTATCCCTCTCCTTTCCCACGGATATGGTCAACATGGTTGTTTAAAAGCCGAGGCTTTCCTGAAACTGCAGGAAATACTTAGTCTTTACGTTGTTTCCACTCACAGCGATGACTCAAGACCATTTTGATAGAACTTTTGAATTTTCCTTTTATTGGTTTCTTTCTTCATGGGTATGGCTCATACAAGTTTTCAACCTTTTGCTCGAGAACTTCTTTTGCTTTTATGTTATAACATATATGTGCTTGTCGTGTTCTTGTATAACCACGGAACCATATCCACAGACAGTTCAGTAGCCTCTTTCTCCTTGTGAGAAAGGAACTATAGGAATTATCCATCCCTTTGAGTGGTGTAGATTATCTAATTATTATTTTTTGTTTTCTCATTCATCTTTTTGGAAAAGATCCTTATTGACCTTGTGATGCTTTGCAGCAAATGGAAATCAATATGTCATTGAAAAAAACCTCAATAATCATCCCGTGTGTGCTTGTACTAGCCCGAATGTATGCTGATCTTTTTCCCTTTATTATTGCAGTTTTTTTCTTCAAAGAGAAACCTGTCTACGTCATATCCTGTAGTTGATCACACATACGATGCTGTTGTGGTTGGAGCTGGGGGTGCAGGATTGCGGGCGGCTATTGGCCTTTCTGAACATGGGTTTAATACTGCATGTATCACCAAGTTGTTCCCAACAAGGTCTCATACAGTGGCAGCGCAGGTAATAACCGTTTTGTCCATGCTTTGCAACTTCCTGTTGGATGCAACAAGCTCTTCTGCACTTACATGAATTTTACCCTAAAAAATGCTTAATTATTTGATCTGGATTTGGTTTTTTAAGGGAGGCATCAATGCAGCACTCGGAAACATGTCTGAAGATGATTGGAGATGGCACATGTATGATACAGTCAAGGGAAGTGACTGGTTAGGTGAGTTTCAAATATGATAACGTTGAGTGCAACTTGCATGTATGTTTGATCTGGTGAGCATTCCTGTCCTTTGCACATACTCCAGAAGAAGTTGAGTTTGCATATGGGCAACCATACATGGAACTGGAAATAAGATACAAGATAATCACACTTTAGGTTTTTTTTAGGTTCTAACGTTTGATGCTTTTTTATGAGTGCTGGAAGTTTAAGTCGTAGCAGTTTGCTTGCAAAGTTCCTTGTTCTGTTGCTTCCCAATTCTTTTCTTGAAGCCTTTATCAAGGTTAATGATTCAGAGTGCATTGGGTTGACTATTGGGCAATGGCTTTTCTGCATTCTATCTTCATTTAAATAGGAATTGACGATTTGATCAGTGTCAGCTCGTTGCATTTCCTGTTACATTGATATTCTTTTTCCTGTCCATGTGGATTAACTGTCAATCATGCACTTCTTTGGTTATATAACTATGGTTGTACTACTTGTATTAATGAAACAGTCATAGTTTCTGAATTATGGCCTAGATTGACCTGGTAGACATTTATCCTTGACTGGGTAATTTTTAGCATCAATGTGCTCTTACATTCCCTTCATCCTTGTGTTTTGATCCTGCATCTAATTGATTCAGGTGACCAGGATGCTATACAGTACATGTGCAGGGAAGCACCGCATGCCGTGATTGAACTTGAAAATTATGGTCTTCCATTCTCACGAACAGAAGATGGGAAGATCTATCAACGAGCTTTTGGTGGACAAAGCTTGAACTATGGGAAAGGTCTGGTGATGCTGTATCAATGTTATCAAAAGAACTGGTGAGTGATCAATGCAGAGGTCATTTGCTCATTATTGGTATAGTTTTCAGGTGGCCAGGCGTACAGGTGTGCATGTGCTGCAGACAGGACTGGCCATGCACTGTTGCATACTTTGTATGGTCAGGCATTGAAGCATAACACACAGTTCTTCGTGGAATACTTTGCACTGGATTTGTTGATGAATGATGAAGGTAACAGTCCTCATCAGCTGCACTCCCTAATTTTTTGGATACTATTACATTTTTGGAAGTTTGGGAACTATCAGAACTATCAATTGACGTGATTCACGAATAAGATAAGGTCATGCTACATGTCGAAGAACTCCTATTGCACACTTCCCTCCCCAGCTTTCCTTCTGCATGTAGTAGATTGATGATATTTTATTTTTTGTTAAACCATAGCTTTGCCATGCGAAGGCCCTCTCCCATGTGATATAGAGCATGTGTTGGTGCACATCTGTGACATCAAATTGGACATGAAAGGGTTTGTTTTTCAGGGACTTGTTTTGCACCCATTTTGGATTGGTCGATGTAATCTGAATCATATAACAAACCTTTGATTTTGGTTGTCCTTAATAGTTTGACAATGTATAAATATGTTTCGTAAGGGCAGAGGTATTATATGAAGGCATGGTTGTAAGCCATATGGACCTCACGTTCTGATGACAACTATGTCAACATTTAACTTTGATGATTTATAGGCGAATGCCAAGGAGTCATTGCACTGAATCTTGATGACGGATCTTTGCATCGATTTCGTGCAAAGTCAACTATCTTAGCCACAGGGGTATGCAGACTCTTCCAATATCCTGATATGCTGCAATATTATAGTTGATTTTTAATCTATTATATTTAACACAGGGTTATGGCAGAGCTTATTTTTCTGCCACATCTGCTCACACTTGCACAGGGGATGGCAATGCAATGGTCGCCCGTGCAGGCTTGCCACTAGAGGTAATCTCAACCATCTCAGCCTTGGATGTCATAAGATTGGGAAACCGTGCATTAGGAAATTGGAACTTTTACATAGACATAAATGTTTTGCTGTCTCATGCTACAGGATTTGGAATTTGTGCAATTTCATCCCACTGGTATTTATGGCGCTGGATGTTTGATAACAGAAGGTGTGCTGACACGCTAAACTGTACATATACTTTTTGAAGGGTTATGTTTTTAACGTGAAGTCCTAATATGAAGTGAAAATGAGTCATATTACAAGTGTTTTATTATTTGAAAGTGAAAGCATCTTAGGATGGATATAAATATTCGAACACAAATTCCCTTTAACTTGGTATTGGTTAAATAATCGTCTTGCTTGTCATTGGCATTGTTGCTATGCTTTGTTGTTACGATTGGTGGCCGGTGTTCTATTCTCTCCCTGATGTGAGTTGCAATGCTTTGTATGTTTGCATTAAGATGAGAAGATTCAACCTCTATGAAAAACAAGCATTAATTTTCCTTGGGAAAATCGAATGGAAGTGTTCTTGGTGCTACTCACATTGCTTTAAACAAAGAGGTTAACAAAGGACAATGAGTATTTGAGACATTTGATTGGTGTCTTTTCAGGATCTCGTGGTGAAGGAGGCATCTTGCGTAACAGTGAAGGAGAGCGTTTTATGGAGAGGTATGCACCCACTGCAAAAGATCTGGCTTCTCGAGATGTCGTATCCCGTTCTATGACCATGGAGATAAGGGAAGGACGAGGAGTAGGTTAGTATCACAGCTGCATTTTTACTGTCAGAATCAATAGATTTGCCAGAGAATTGACCTGAAATATGTCTCTTATTTACATAGGACCCCTTAAAGATCACATCTACTTGCATCTTAACCATCTTCCACCTGAAGTCTTGAAAGAACGACTACCTGGGATTTCGGAGACTGCAGCTATATTTGCAGGTGTGAATGTCACGAAAGAGCCCATACCCGTCTTACCTACTGTGCACTACAACATGGGTGGTATTCCGACCAACTATTATGGAGAGGTATGACCTGTTTTGGGTCTCTTTTATTATCCCAATGTCTTAGAAGGTTCTCTTTGTAAAAGCCAGCCACTGCATTTCTACCATCAATGGACTGACTGTTAGAACATATTGCAGATAAAATGGTAGTTTTTTTTAATAATCATCACAATATCGCATTAGAGTTTGTGACATTGGTGTTCTCTGGAAGCATCATATATCAAATTGTTGCTCGACTTAATTATCAGAGTCTCACAGAAGAGTGTTAGTTTGGCGCTTTCCTAAGCGCACCATAGTTCAGCATAGTGTACAAGGATTCTAAAGTGTTACTGATGCACGGAAAGTCACTTAGATTTCTGGTATGATCATTGATGTCTTAAAAAAGCTGGAAGTCAAACATACTTAAGGACTTATTTACCAGTTGAAATACACCTCCACCATATGTGGTCTAAAAATGCTTGTCATATAATATGGAAAGTCATAGTTCAGTCCTGGGAGTTGTTCAAGCACTGAGTGAACCATGTTTAGCATTAGTGTTTCTTGTTAATTGTCTCTTCAAATCTAGATAGGTGCACCTTTTTTATTGAAGTACCCCTGGATATGTAACTTTGAACTTTTGGGATGGTAATAACAGGTAGTGCATATTAAAGACGGTAATCCAGATGCAGTGGTACCTGGATTGTTTGCTGCTGGTGAGGCAGCTTGTGCATCAGTTCATGGTGCAAATAGGCTGGGTGCAAATTCCCTTCTGGATATAGTGGTGTTTGGCCGCGCCTGTGCTAATAGAGTGGCTGAAATACAGAAACCAGGTATATGTCTGCCTATCTTCTTTCACTCACCTTTTTGCTGGAAAAACATGGGTGATCTCAGAGTATAGCGTTACCATTTTAGTCATGTTTCTAAAGTTCTGTTTCTACACTATTGACAGGGGAGGCACAGAAAGATCTTCCTGCCAAAGCTGGAGAGAAGACAATTGGATGGCTAGATAAGCTCCGGAATGCCAATGGTGACTTGCACACTTCAAAAATAAGATTGGACATGCAGCGCGTAATGCAGAACAATGCTGCTGTGTTCCGAACAGAAGAAACTCTCAAAGAAGGTCTGTGTACATGTATGCACACAGGCAGACAGGCAGATGCATGTACATACACTGTAGATATTTATTTATGCATCTCATATATTTTTGCTGTATTGTTTCTCTTCATTTCTTATGTATCTATAGATAGTTATGCATCTTTATGGTATGCGAAAAGATGTGTTGCTTTTCTCTACACTTTTAGTATTCTTTCTGATTAACTGTGAAATATTCTTCTCTCACAGTTTATTCCTAATGTCTGGCTTATGACACTGAAATGACAGGATGTGAACTCATTAGCAACACATGGAAGACGTTTGAGCGAGTTCAAGTACGGGATCGGAGCTTGATTTGGTAAAAAATGCTTTTTCTGTGCTCCTCTTTACTATTTGTTCTGTTTGGTGACTACAGTTTTTCTCTAAAAATGGTGTCTATTATGTTTTTGTTACAGGAATTCGGATCTGATCGAGACACTAGAACTGGAGAACTTATTAATAAATGCTTGCATAACAATGTATTCAGCAGAAGCCCGGAAAGAAAGCCGGGGTGCACATGCACGTGAAGATTTCACGGTAAATTTTTTGAAAGTTAGAGAGAGTAATGACTATCACTATTCATGCGGATGTGGGAACAGAAACTAATCTAATGAGGTTTGGCTTTGTGTACAGAAACGAGATGATGAGAATTGGATGAAGCACACACTAGGGTAAAGAATTTGTGTCTTTGATCTTAATATTTTGATGGTTTCTACTCGAAAAGGATTAAAATGTTATATATCTTGTTTGTGTATAACAGGTATTGGGAGGATGGGAAAGTGCGATTGGGTTATCGACCAGTGCACATGAACACATTGGACGATGAAGTGGAAAGCTTCCCGCCAAAAGCTCGTGTATACTAAACGCGAAAATATATTTGTAACAAACATTGAAGACAAGATATGAATGAAAAGACTCAGTGAAAGGAGTCTACACAGGACATTACACAGGATACTTGCGCCGTGTTACAAGAGAATAAAATGCTTGGAATCTGTGGTCTGTCTTTGCTGCAAAATAGTGTTAGGAAGTAGCTGATAGAAGCCGAGCCTGTCAATAAAATAGTTAAAAAAATGGTCAAAACTTGTGTAAAAATTGGACAGCCATCTTCCTTGTTTTATCACAAATAACTGAGTGGTTTGGAACTTCTTGAAACAAACGGCAAATTTTTTGCATTGGACATGAGGCTCTACCATTCTCGATGCTTTGACTCTATTTTAACTTTCCATTTGTAGAATGCTTTGCTGTGAAAGGCTCGAATTATTGAGAAGAATGATGATTGAATACCTCTGCATTCATTCGGTTTTATTTGGAAACCAGGAAATGTTTGAATCTTGGGATTTGGATGTGTGCGAAAGAAAGCCTGAAAACACGAAATCGAGCTCAAAATGAGTTTATGGTGTCTATGCTTGAACATGGATCTGTTATCGAAAAAGTTCCCCTTAGAAACCTCGGATCGAAGTTTTGTTTGATGGATTGATCTTTAAAATTCGGTGCCCCGTTCTAATTGCTATCTTTTTGTTCAGTCTTTCTGTTGATGTTAGAATGCGGCTTGAAAGATAGAGATAGAGATGTGCAATTTGTGTTCACCATTTTTTCATGTTCACAAACAACTGAGGGCATCCATTTGGTTGCCAACTCGATGAAATTCAGTTTGCCACAAACAAAATGAGCAACGACAAAACACTGTTACAATCAGCCTTCAAAACTCTCGTGAATCTAGGTTCCAATGATAGAAATTCTCACTCATCACTTGGATAATGTCATGATTTTGTTTCATGTTGCTATAAATTGTATTACTTGGAAACCAGCGAATAAGCTTATGAGAGGTGTTGCCAGCAATTACATAACACAGCTTTCACTCCGATAAGAATCAAAGTTTGACCTTGTGTGTAACAAAATGTAAATTAATTGAATATAATGGGTACTCACACAATTGAAATGGGATCACTATGTAACTCGTTGTTTCACGATAAGAACCATGTTTATGACTGCATTAACAGCCTCAGCTCATACAGTTTGAGGTGAAACCGAACTAGGAACAGTGAGTTTATGGCTTAAACATACAGTTCTATTTGGCCCAGCTAAACTTTCAGGTTTGGCTTGATAGATTGGCTAAAACCCTTTGTAGTAGCAGCCATTCGAATGGCTTGAAACCGGATCTGAAGGGCTCAAAATCTTTGGTTTGGTTTAGTTTCACCAGTTTCATGATTTGGTTTGGTTAGGCGGAAGTTCCAAACCAATTTTATGGATGTTTGAGCCTCTCCCAATGAACTGGACCATGGCCACAGCAATTATACAGTATTTGCTCCAACCAAGGAATTCGTAGTCACAGCTCACAGATAAGTCAATATTCGATCCGATCATGACATCAAGCAGCTTTTGCCATCCCAGACCACACAAACGGAAATCGTGAGTGTTTCAGAAGGAATATCCCCCGAGTTGGAGCTTTCCTAGATAATGGAAACACACCAGTGCCATTTTCAGATCATGGATCCATCAATAGATTGGATAGAATGTTGCAACCTGGATCTGTAAAATGGGTCAAATTGTTAGCTTGATAGCACACTTGATCCCCCACATTTGAGCACTGCATCCGAGAGTTATTAGGGAACCGCGGTTCCATGTTCCTTGCATCCCTCGTAATCCTAACTATATCCAAAGTACCCAATCAATATATGCATCTTCCTTTTTCCTTGCCTTTCTCACCATCTCCAAATTCAGGATGATGAGCATCAACCATTTTTACTTCTATGTACAATTTGAAGTGTATGTAAAATTTGCGTACTTCCGCTGCAGTTGTATTCTAAGAGCTATTTTTGTATACTTGTTCCATTTCAGAGCTTCTCAACTTTACGTTATGATAGAATACAGGAAATTGCTGTGAAAATTTTACATTTTGACAATCCATATTCCTGACTGTCAAAAGCATGACTTCTTCACCTCCAAAAGTGATTCTGAAATTCAGCCGAGTCCGTAAGAGATTTGGAGAACAAACAGAGTGTAGAAGTCAAGATCGGTCCAATTGGGTTATAATCCCTGTATGATTGTGTACTATCTGTGTACTACAAGCTCAATGTGATTTTCTCCATTTGAAACCTCCACTGATGACTGAAGCCAGTTTCAGACAATTTGATCTATGGCATTCTGCAATTATATTCTTGTGTTGAAACCAGCTTCCTTTCCCTACAACACACCACAAAACAATACACTGATCTGCTTTCTTCTACCCACATATTTCTTCCATTGCTTCAGCTATCTGTATAGCTTCTACCATTATTACATCATGTGTGGTATACATGTCATTCGGCATCAAGACATACAAAGGGCTATCTACTTCACCGATTCTGACAATCTCATTCGAAACAATCCATGCAACATCCATACTGTACCCATACTTTCGACAAGCACCCAAAACTGTATGCCATACCACAAGGTTGGGATGGAATGGCATCCCTGTCACCACATATATGGCCCTCTCTACTTGACCTGCTCGACCAAGGACATCTACTAAGCAGTTGTAGTGCTCGCGGGTTACTAAGCCACATCCACTTATCATCATCATTACCATTGCCTCGATGGCATAGTCCACCAGCCCTCCATGACTACATGCGTTTAGGATACTAATCATTGTCACAGAATTCAAAGATGGAATCATCTGACCTCCTTGTTCATGATCCAAATCCGGCATCGACAAGATTTGGAACAGAGCTCCCATCTCTCCAAATTGAGCATATCCAGCCACAAGTGCATTCTTGCAACACATAGAACTGGCCCGAATTTGTAACGGAAGTTCACCAAACAATTGGTGGGCTTTCTCAAGAAATCCGCAAGTGGCATACATGTCAACCAAGGCACTCGCAATAAACACATTACTCTGCAAACCCAACCTTGCAATGGCATTTTGGATTTGTGTGCCCTTGTCCATAGATCCCATGTTACTACAAGCTTTCAAGCTGCAGACAAATGTGACGGTTGTTGGGTTGATCACATGCTCCTCAAGTTTCTGCATCTGCATGAGTTCGAAGCACCTTAAAGCTTCTTCATTGTACCCATGTTTCACATATCCAGCTATCAGACAGTTCCATGAAACTGCGCTTCTCACCACAAGCTTGTCGAACACTCGATGCGCGTCCATAAGCAAGCCATGCTTTGAATACATGTCTACCAAACTGCTTCCAACAAACATTTCTCTATCCGATCCGCTCCGAATGATTTCATCGTGTATTTGCTGGGCCTTCTCTATGCACGAGACTCCGATG
This sequence comes from Azolla pinnata, assembly GCA_037176905.1. NCBI lineage: Eukaryota > Viridiplantae > Streptophyta > Polypodiopsida > Salviniales > Salviniaceae > Azolla > Azolla pinnata. Next base: position 30,147 of record JBBBWG010032286.1, on the reverse strand, counting down.
CTACAACAAGCTTTTAAGGTGCAAGCATATGTGACGGATGTTGGGGAGAGGCCCTCATCCTGCATCTGGTGGAAACACTTCAGCGCTTCCTCGCCATAGCCACATTTCACATATCCTCCGATCAGCGCATTCCATGATATGGCATCTGGACATAGCAGCTCATCGAAGACCTCGCGTGCGAGGTCAAGCAAGCCGCAATTCGCATGCATGTCGACCAAGCTCGTTCCGATGTAAGGATCTCCTTCCACCGATTTCAGGGCGCAAATCCTGGTATGAATCTGGATACCCTTGTCGATAGCTCTCGAGGCGCTGCAAGCTTTCAGAGCCAGGACGAAGGAGAAAGCATCCGGAACCAATCCCTCGAGCTGCATTCTGTCAAAGGATTCCATGGCTTTCTCACCATGTTCGGCTTGCTTGCTGTAGCCTGCCATTAGCGCATTCCAAGTGACCACATTTCTGCTGGTTAGCATGTCAAACACTTCCTGAGCTTTCGCAAGGGAGCCACAACTGGCATACATACAAATCAAGCTGCTGGCGATGAAAAGGTTCGTCATCAACGCCAATCTGCAGATGTCAGCATGCAATGCAGAGCCTGTTTCCACATCCCTGAGGTTTGCGCAGGAATTCAGCAAAGATGCAAACACATGATGCTCGGACGAACGCCCATAGATCCGTCTCATTTCCTGGAGGATAAGCAGTGCGTCTTGTGAACGACCGGCCTTGACATAACCAGCGACGAGGGATCGCCAAGCCCGCTCGCTTTGCGAAAACGATCCGTGGAATACACGAAGAGCATCTGAGATGCACCCCACGGACATCAAGCTAGAGATGAGGCGGTTGGCCAGCGAGGGATGAGAATCTAGACCAGCTCTCGACAGGAATTTGTGAAGATTTGAAGCGCCTGAAGGAGGAGGAGGAGGAGGAGGAGAGCTGGACCTGAGATTAGGGCACCTGCATTCCATGTGAATCAGTACCTGCTCCATGCTAGCCAAGCAGGGAAGCATCTGCATCATCATCATCATCATCATCATCATCATCATCAACAATCACCATCATCTGTAACGGTGCCTAGAGATTTGGTGCCTTCATTGCTTCTTGCCTTTTGGGGTTTGGCTTTTCGCATCGATTCTTGCATCCCCTTTCAGCTTCCCGTCTTTCCTTTGCAATAGCAGCGGTCAGCTCGAGCTGAAAACCGAACCAGAAACCATGGCTCTCACAGCTTCCCTGTCTTTCTTTTGCAGTTGCAGTTGCAGTTACAGCAGCGAGGTGAAACCGAACCCGAAACCATGGATTCATGGTGTAAGCACGTCAGGTGAATCTAATCTGCCTCGCCTTTGATTTTTGGGAGTTCGGTCTTGATCCGGTTTGGCTCTAGTTTCAGCTCTAGCTTTACGGTTAGAATCCATGGTGTAAAGGAGTTTCAACAGCTTGAATCCGAGGTTAAAACTGCTCAAATGGTTTGGTTCACAGTTAGGCCCAGCCTGGTTTCTTGGTTATATTGGCTTGAATTGGCTTCATTTTGCTTCGATTTCAGCTTGCTTTTGCCATATCCTACCTTTGCTCCCTTTGGCGTTTGGTTTCAGCTGTTTGTTTACCAAGCTATGCACAATGTTGGGGCACATTTGGCCTTAGCAGCAAGCACTTTCTGATTTGGGTTTTGGACTTGCTAACGGATGCATCAATGCAATCTTTGATAACGTGTCCGAAGATGATTGGAGGCTGGATGAAGTGAATTTACAAGTATCTGATTTGTGTTTTGGACTTGCTAACGGATGCATCAATGCAATCTTTGGTAACATGTCCGAAGATGATTGGAGGCTGGATGAAGTGAATTTACAAGTATCTGATTTGTAAGCCCTAAACTCTGACTCTTCAAGTCAAGAAGGGTGTGCGTTCATGCTTCGAGGATTTAATCTTTTTCAAATCTGATGGCAATCTGTGAAATCTACCCAGCTTACAGAGCTGATGAAATCCAATCAAAGTTTCCCCTTATTGATGGAGGATGGGGGGAATTGAAGATGCCAAAAATGTTCATAAAAGGCTTGGTCTCCCGCATTGATTCATTGTGTGTTTGTTGATTTCTGTGGTGTGCTCAATGAAATTCCCATTTAGTTTCGAATTGGATGTTGACCTCAACGTTGATTCATACCAGTAGATGAGATGATGATGGACCATGTGAAAGGATTGAAATGATGCAGTTTGATTTGATCTTATTCTGCAAATAGGCTGCATTCAATCTTGTCAAGACATTCCAAGTCCAATGCTAACTATATTTTGTATGTTTTTTTTGTTTGTTTGATATTCTTCACAGTTGGAATTGAATGTTGAGTCTCACTCCCTCGGCTGAGCTCCTTTCAGAGGTTTTGCACAGGTGGTGCAAGAACAAGTGGATCAAGCACACAGGCCATGGACTGAAGCAGTGGCAAGTGGTGTGCGATCATGGTGCAATACCATATCCCTTGCTTCTCCTGATGCTTGAAGTGGGGGCATACAACATGCCTCATCATCAGCACCAGCATGATCCGCACTTTGGCCTCTCCGAAACAACAGCGTTGCCATCGTTCGATGCTAGAGATGCCTGCAATGGACTCGTCACCACCGCTGTCAGGTGTGGGAAATCTCCACAAGCTACGCTAGCAATCTACGACCGATTGCGAAGGCTTGATCTGGTGCATCACCTGAAGGAGCATAGTTTTGTGGCACTGGTGAAGGCATGTGCAGCTGTGGGGGATAGAGATAGAGGGCATGAGATACATGCCACTGTCTCTGCCCTGGGCCTGTTAGAAGCTAGCCTTTTCCTTGGTACTTCATTGATCGACATGTATGCAAAATGTGGCTCTCTCGGCAAAGCCCTCGAGGTATTCGACAAGCTCCAGATCCGTGATGTTGTTTCATGGAATATTCTCCTCAAAGCTCACGCTGACATGGGGGATGCCGTGAGTGTGCTCAGATTATTCCATCACATGCAGCTCGAAGGTATCTCCCCAGATTCTCTAACATTCGCATGCGCACTGAAGGCATGCGCAGCTCTGCAAGCTATCGACGAAGGCAAATGCATACACGCCCACATCAGAACACAGAAGGCACGGTGGGAGGCTGATCTCATCGTTGCCGCGGCCTTGGTTGACATGTATGCCAAATGCGGATCGTTAAGGGAAGCCAGGGCAGCGATCGACAAGGCTCCTGTCCGAGATGCCGCGCTGTGGAATGTGGTCATCACCTCTTATGTCAAGCATCAACAAGGCATAGATGCGATCGAGTGCTTCGAACAAATGCGGGTCGAGGGAGTCCAACCGAACTGTACCACATTTATCTGTATCCTGAAAGCCTGTGGGATTCTTGGCGCTCTCGACAAGTGCATGGAAATACATTATGAGGTAGAGAAAAATGGCCTTGTGGAGAGAGAGATGGCTGTGGCTAACTGTTTGGTCAATACATATTGTAAATGCGGTTGCATCTCGAAAGCACGGGAAGTCTTCGACAAGCTGCTTATTCGAGATGTAGTGACATGGACAGCGTTGATCGCAGGGTATACGGAGCGAATGGGCGGGGAGGAAGCACTGAGGTCCTTTGAGCAGATGCAACTCGAGGGTATCGCGGCAGATGCTCTGACATATGCATCTTGCTTGAAAGCGTGCGGCGGCTTGAGGGCAACATGGAAAGCTACCGAAATCCATGTCAAGCTGGTGAGCGATGGCTTGTTGGAGAAAGACTACATGCTGGGCACATCTTTGGTGGACATGTACAGCAAGTGTGGCCTGGTGGGCAGGGCGAAGGAAGCGTTTGACAGATTGCGAATCAAGGATGCGGTCGTTTGGAATTCGCTCATCGCCGGGTACGCCGAGCACGGCTATGGTGAGGAAGCCCTCAAGTGCGTGGAGCAGATGCAAGGCCGGGGTCTCACGCCGACGGATGCCACGATCCTGTGCGGCATGAAAGCTTGCAGCAATGTAGGAGCACTAGGCAGGGGCCATAAGATGCATGCTGAAATCGAGAAGAAAGGGTGGTTGGAGGAGGATGTCAGGATGGGTAGCTCCGTAGTCGACATGTATGCCAAATGTGGTTCGCTGGAGACTGCCCACGCGGTGTTCAACCGAATCCGCGCTCGAGACGTGGTGGTCTGGAACTCGCTGATCTCGGGATACGCGGAGCATGGGACATGCGAGAACGTGTTTTGGATCTTCGACAGAATGTTTGCCGAGGGCGTGAAGCCAGATGTGGTGACCTTCCTTGTTACCCTCAACGCGTGCAATCGCGCAGGCACCGTGAGCAGGAGCGAGCGTCTGTTCGAGGCGATGAGCAGGGATTTCGGGATATGTCCATCGGTGGAGCACCACGCCGGCATGGTGGGCCTTCTTTGCCGCATCGGCTGCATGGATCTCGCGCTTTCAGCGATCCGGAGGATGCGCTGCTGCCCTAATCTCGTGCTGTGGCGGAGCGTCTTGGCTGCGTGCAGGAGATTCGGAGATGTGCGATTCGGCGAGCGGGCTTTCCGCTGTGCTATGCAAGCTGGAAGGGCAGAAGATGCAGCATCTACCTAGAAGCCAAAAGTCTGTTTGCAGCTTCCGCCGATGCCGTGGAGGTAGGATGAAGCGATTCTTTTACGAAGGCTCTCCGAGATTTCCAAGCCCGGCATCTGAGCTCCTGTTCCGCGTACAGCATGTGCTGCTTTTCAGTACAATTCACATGGTTGTTGGCACTGCGCTTGCTCTACTTATTTCCACGTTGCTACGCCGCCCTTTCTCAGAATGTGGATTGGACAAACTGGGTTTGATCTTCTATATTGTGGAAGATACTGCAAAACACTTCTAGTCCCAGAGAGAACAAGGAGCAACCAAGCAATAAGGGCGGCTTGCAAAGCTGCTCCTCGTTGCATCGGAATTCTTAGCGCAATGAGGCTCGTGGGAGACAAACACACTCAAGAAGATGTCAAAAGTTTTCGGCTGAAATTGAATCCATAATTTATTTAACGAGAGAACCTAACAAGCTTCTCCCATGCCACGAACGATGCGAACAACATAAGTAGAGGGCTGAGTGGGCAAACTGCATCGGCAGTATCAGGGCATCCCTGCCAAGCTTCTTAAATGAAAAAGTACGCTGAGGATGATCACACAAACTCCCAAGCACTCTGTTTCTTGCTCTCTCCACCAATAAGGGAGGGTTAGGGGATTTGTTGCATCTTTGGAGGTATGATTCATGACAAAAATATTCTAAAATCTGATAGAGTTTTCATTGCCCATTGTATTTGCTGGCTGTCAATCAATCAAAGGCATGATCAGGGTAAAAGCTCATCCTGCAAATTTGTTAAAAGACTGATCATAAAAAAATGGTTTGTATGTACCTTAATCTTGTGGAATTTTGTATTGGTAGAAACACACAAAACGAGGACGCAATGGACAAAGATCATCGTGAGCAACGGTATGAACATGGCGAAAATGATGTAAGACACGGCAATTTTTTGAAGAAACAAGAGATGCAGAGAATTTGGATTCACTTTTGAATGAAGGATACTTTGGGGGGTTAGTCCCTACAAGAATCTCCATCAGCAAGGCACTTGAGTGCAGAAAGATGTAATTTCGAGTGTTCGACCGACAACAGACCATGAATACTATGTTTAGAAAGACAGCGCAATAGAATGGGCTCAGTAGATTCTCTGCTTATGCTTTGATGACTTAGATCTAGATATGTAGATAGCTCTATCTGTAGATAGATATGTAGATAGCTCTATCTGTAGATAGATAGATAGATAGATTATGGTTCTTGATTAACGAACAGATTTAATCCAAGAGCTCTCTCTTGCAGGATTTCTGATGATCTCTCTGTCTCATTCATTAATCTCGCCCTCTGCAGAAATCCATGACCAAAAAAAAAAACATAACGGCTTCAATTCTCCTCTGAGAGCACATTCACTAGATGCAAGTATCATTCAAATGGATTTGGCCATCAAATGGGTTTTTGGCCAGTTGATGATCCAGAAATCTACGAAAACAGGCCCTTCGCATCATCAGCAAAAGCACGCATTATAAGATGGTATCAAAGAATCGGCCGGAGAGCGTCGTTGCACACCGCATGTTCAAATGCAAGCTGCCCAACCTCGGCATTGCTCGCCCTAGAGCAAGCGCTTAGCACCACACGCCAAACTCGGGGCTTGAAAAGCTCAGGCATGTTGCTCACCATAGCCACGGCTTTGGGCAGCTGGCCTTGTCTGCAAAGCGCAGAAACCATGGCCAAGTGATGCTCAGCTGCCGGGAGGATGCCAAAGTCTTTGCTCATGCGCTCATAATATGTTTGGCTGGTGCGGAACAATCCGAGGCGATCGAAAGCACGCTGAAGAACGACAAAGGTCGCCGCGTTTGGCTGCGCCCCTTCCGCAAGCATCCTGTCGAGCATGAACAGAACATCGTCTCCACCGTCTTCGATGTCGTTGGCGTATCCTGCGAGAATCGAGTTCCACGAGACCGCATCTCGGATCGGTAGCTTCTCGAACACCTGCCGCGCAGCAGCAAGCGTGCCGCATTTGGCATACATATCGACCAAGCTGTTGCCCACGCCGATGTCTGTTCCGAATAGCCCTCTTCGTTCGACGTCGCGGTGGACATCGTGGGCCTTCTTCATCGCGCCGACGCTGCCGCAAGCCTTGGCGACGCAGACGAGAGTGGCGGAATTCGGGAGCGCGATCCCCTCGCCTTCCATTTGCTCGAAGCACTCGAGCGCTTCCTCCGCCTGCCCCTGATCCACATATCCTGCGATCAACGCAGTCCACAGCACGGTGTCGCGGAGTGCGATTCTGTCGAACATTCGCCGTGCTTCCTCGAGCTTGCCGCATTTCGCATACATATCCACCAATATGGTGCTCATGAGCAGATCCCTTTCGCTCGCTACTCTCCCCTCGAGCCGAGCGTGCACTCGTTCGCCCATTCTCGCCGCTCCTACGGTTCCACAAGCCTTCAGGACGCAAAGGAAAGTCACTTCGTCTGGGCGAATGCCCTCATTTTGCATCTGCTGAAAACACTCGAGAGCTTCTTCGCCATGTCCCTGCTCTACGTATCCTGTCACCAATGCATTCCATGATACAACATCCCGCGCGCGAAGCTCATCGAACAATTTCCGTGCTCTGGTAAGTAAGCCGCACTTTGCATACATATCAACCACGCTCGTGCATATAACAGCATCTCCTTCCAACGAATGTTTCTTTATGCCTTCGTGCGTTTTGCAGGCTCTATCTATGTCTCTGATGCGAGCACACGCTTTCGAGATACAAACGTAAGTGGCCGCGTTCGGAGAGACACCTTCAAGCTGCATCTGTTCGAAGAATTCGAGCGCTTCCTCTCCACGCCCATGGTCGGCGTATCCTGCGATTAGCGCTGTCCACGATACTACATCGCGTATTGAAAGCCTTCGAAATACTTCGTGTGCCGCATCAAGGAAGCCACACTTTGCGTACATGTCGACCAGGACATTCCCAATAAGATGATCAGTCTCTAGGAGCCCTTTGCATTCGACATCGCCATGTATTTCGCACCCTCTTTCAATGGCTTTTATGCTACTGCAAGCTCTCACAATGCATTGAAATGTCACTGCATTCGGTGAAATATCTTCCTCTTGCATTTGTTTAAAGCAATCCAGGGCTCTCCCGGCATGCCCATGCTCGGTGTACCCCGAAATCAGTGCAGTCCATGAGACAACATCTCGAAGCGGAAGCATATCGAATGCTTTTTTGGCACTCAAAAGCATATTGCATTTCACATACATGTCCACTAGAGTGTTGCCAACATTGGGTTCATCCCCTGATAGGAGCCCTCTTCTCTCAATGTGTGAATGTATTTCCTGCCCCTTGTCTCTTGCCTGGATGCTACTGCAAGCCTTGAGGCCGCAAACAAAGATGACAGAATCTGGACATACGCATACCGCCTGCATTTGGTCAAAGCGCTTGAGAGCTTCCTCGGCATGTCCACATTCACAGTAACCAGCAATCAACGCAGTCCACGAAACTACATCCTGATCTGGTAACGCACGGAAAACTTGATATGCTTTCTCTAGCAAACCGCATTTCGCATACATATCCACCAAGGAAGTTCCAACAAAAGGGTCGGATTGGAGTAAACCCATCTTAGAGACCTCGGCATGGATTCGGATTCCCACATCCGAGCGTTTCAGCTGGGCAGATGCTTTCAACAGGGCGAGCGACGCATGTGCATTCGGATGATGCATCGAGGCATCTATCTGCATATTCTGGTACATGGCCAGGGCATGGTGCGGCTTGCCTTGCTTGACGTAGGCCGAGATGAGCGAGCTCCAAGAGCTCGCGTCTCGATGCTCCAAGGAATCAAACACATGCTGGGCATCGACGACGCATCCTACCTCGGCGAGCAACACAACAAGAGCATTGTGCAATGCTGGCCCCATGTCCATGCTTCTCTTCCTCAGGCATCTGTGCAGGTGGAGGGTGAGATCGCGATCCCTCGCCCTCCGACACCTGTGGAGGATGTCTGCGAGTTGTGTGCGAGAAACCGCCTCCTTCTCCACATTACCGATGGCCTCCTTCAAATCAAAGCCTGAGGAAGGGGCCATTGGTGTAACGGGAGAGAAACGCCTTCGGCCTTACTCCTCTCCTTATTTGGCCTCCTCCTGCTCCCCCCTCTTCCTCCTCCATAGCCCATGAGAGAAACGCATGTGGAGGGTTGAGCAAGGACCCGGGAGGCTCGAGATCTCCATAGCCCATGGGACTAATCTCTGAAACACCACAGCACAAATCTAGTGAAAACAAAGAGAATCTGAAAGGATGAAACGATGAAGAAGATGTTGGGCAGAGTGCACACCCACACAACACACACACACACACACACACACACACACACATAAGCAGACAGACACTAGCATTTGATGGGCATACTCTCATTTCCATGATTTCCTGCTGGCGACCTCGATTCTTGGCCCTCCAGTGGCAGGATGGAGGCCATGGACAACCTGTGCAGAGCTGAGAAAGAGCAGCAGAGCGCTGAGCTGAACCGAGAATTGAACCCCCCAACTGGCAGTTGCAGAAAGCAGCAGCACGCAGAAATTTCTCCTGATTAGCCACACCAGCCTCAATCTCTAATCAATGCCTTGTGATTAGTCCTAGAAGAGCTTATTAAGTCCTTTTCCTGGTCTTGTGATTAGTACTAATCCCAGAGAGTTCTGCTCCTAATTACAGGTTTAGGTCTGGGCTTAGCTCTGTCGGTCAGAATGAAAACTTCATTTCTCGATAAGATTCGAGCAATGGGCCGTAATCATGCCTCTCTAATCAGATTTTGTTCTTAACACTAGCTTGGCTCCTCCACTTCGAAACCCTTGTTTTTTTTTTTCAATTAGGCTAGCTGAATTTCCAGCCAAAGAATCTCAATCTCTTCATCACAGTAAACCATGTTGACGTATATAGTCTTCACACACATCGCGAATGATGCCTTCCTTTGTGGTGAGCACAATTGCTCATAAATGCATTAGAAATGAATTGCAACTGAGAGCAGCTTATTGATGATTCTGGTTAGTTTAACTTAACTAACTACTTCTTCTGTACAGATTATTCCATTAGCACGTGTCGAAAATCGCAAAGGTCCATTATCCCGTTGTATACTCTCTTAATCAAGACAGTTAATTTAGGAGTCCGAAATCTCATCAATCGAGCTATAAAAACTCCTCGATCAAGCCCCCAAACTCCGACACACTAAACTGTTATCTGACCCCAATTTGATGGTTCATGACTTACTTCATTCATCAACGCCAAATGGATCAAGGATCCAAAGAACATCAAGTTTGAAACAATGGTGACATCCGAAACAAACCCAGCACATCAATAACCAGCCTTACCTAGCTAAATCTTCACAATTCTCTCTTATTCACTTCTAACATTTGTTCCACCGTGACAAAACATAACCAAGTATAAGCCCACAGTTCGAAATTCCCAAACAAAGTGTGTTCCAGAATGTAGCTATGTTTAGGGCCCAGTATGGTCACCTGCATTTTATCTCCTAGCAGAACCTGCAGCCTATCTTACCTTCAAGAAAAATTCCAGCTACTCTCCAAAAAATGCAGCATTCATAGCGAAAAGTTGCAGTTGTGGTAATTTTGTGACAAAACTAGGCCATCTTTAATACAACCACATGGGCATGATTTAGCTTCTTTTTATTCATGGAATGATGTCATCTTAATGTCATTATGCATGAGCTATGTGCGGATGCATGCTCATGGAGCAGAGGGGATGCTCACCATTGAATACACCAAGCATCACCCTTGTTCAATTGTTAGCAGGTGTGTAGCCTTCTGCAAGGATCAGAGGCAAAAAAAGGTTCTAAGATTTTGTATATTTGTACATACAACATGAGACATAACCCCAGCGACTGGGGCGGCTTACACAGCATCCTTCCAAACAATGTCCTTCAAACCAGTAGAAAAGTTCTGAAAAAACTGCACAGAAGAAAAAAGTGGAGGTCAATGAAAGCATTTAACTTTTGAGATGATCAATCCTTATTAATAACAACAGCTATTATGTACCCATGAAATTGCCAGAGAGGAATTTGGAACTATAAAATATAACGTTTAAAATTGATAATAATAAATATACCACCAAAGGTGTTATAATCCAAGACTTCAGCCTAAGGAAAATAAAAAGAAAAGTTGAATTACATTCTGATATTCCATTGTGTCGCCTCGAGTTTTCTTTACTTCTACAAAAAACAAGGACGGAGCAGCTTGAAAAACCTGAAAAAGAAGATATAACACCTTTACAAATAGAGAAAAGAAGATACTACTCGTAGAGACTCACATTTCACTAAATTCATAATATTACCTCAGTGGCTACAGAAAGGTTGCCTTTGCGGCCTGTCTCAGCGCCTCGTAAATTCATCTACGCATAAAATAACAGAGGACATAACCGATAATAAGTATTGGGTATTTCAAAATTTCAAAATTTATGACATTTTCCATATGCATTACCTTGTACTCCTGTCTCTGGACTTCAAAACCAAGAGGCTTTGCAGCCTCCTCTATTTTTGAAATGATATCTGAAGCAGGACCCTTCGATGTGAAATGCGACTCTTGTTTCACCTCCTACCATAAATAATAGGAAAGACGTGAAAAATAGTTTCCATGATTTGAATAAATAGATCAGGAAGTTCACTATAAGAAACCTGTGTTTTCTCGAACAATCCGGAGAGATTCAGGCCTTTTGATAAAGATATGATCTCAAAAGCATTCAAGCAGACAGGCTTTGAAGGTTTTGCTACAAGTGCTTCCTGATGCCCATAAAGATATATCCATTATAATATGAACTTTATAATAACCACAATTCTGAAGTATTTCTATCTATGCTTGACCTATGCAAATACCAGACCGGTACAATACTTAAATGATAGTCCATACATCTGTTCCAAAAACAGCATTGACATCCTTCAAGCTACGTTTATCCTCTTCGACCTCAAATTCTGCAGGTACATATCCTTTCTTAAACCAGGAATCTTGCAATATCTGAGGCACACTGATTCTCTGCAGCAAAATGTAAGGAAAAAGATGCCTTCATTAACACGCTCACACCATAACTCTCTTTATCTCACTCATGGGTAGTGAAATCAGAACCACTGATGCATGGGTAATCAGACCAGAACCAGAAGTCTCCTTGGGGATGATTGTGCACATAACAAGGGAGCATGCAAAGGACCTCAGTTCTCCCTATATGAGGCAGGATGCACTAAACCGTTTGTAGATATGCGTCTCTCTAAAAATAATATGCACATATATACAGTTATAAGAACGAACTATACAAGGTTATTTGAGATACTTATAATATACTCTCTTCTACATGGAGTAGAAAACTGGTGCCCAAGTTTTAAAAGGACATAATTGGAGATATTTGGAGAAAACCTACATTTTGATGATAATCCACCTGATAAGAATCAAAGCATCAGAACCCCATGATTCGATTCAGGCAGAGATAGGAGCAGCCTCCATACTCTGATCAGTAACCATTATCTAATTACTAAAAGTTCTCAAGCGTGCCATGTATGTCATCGAACAACTACCTGAGCATTGATATGCTAAAATACACACAAGGCAGCTCTTCAGCATTTCACATCAGTTAGAGACACACTGATGTAAAGGACACAGTAATCTGCTCTTGTGCCATCAAAGGAGTGGAATCAGAAGAAGATTTGTAATGCAGGAATGAAGATCCAAGTGACATGTCAAATTTGCATCACAATATCCCTGTTAACTCAATGCACCTTGCACACCCTTGAGATATCTGAAAATACGGTCTCCCAAAGTGCTTTCCAGGATTAGGCATATAACAACTGGCAACTCCCGCTGATAAAGGAGCTCTAGGAGACTTAGCTTCAACCGTGTTGAATCTCTTAACTACCTTTTTTCTTAGTACTTATATTGTAGCAGAAACAGAAATTTATCTTTTCCTGCTATGTTGATCTTCATACCCAACATATGCTCAACATTGAGAACATAAAAAATAATCTGCCTCTTTCCAGCTAGCAGCATGTCATGTATAGCACAAGAATAATGGATTTTTATTGATATTTTCATTCATGTATAAATAATTATGCGCATGTGCGTAAAATAATAGTAGAGCATAAAAAACGAACTTTCTTATACCATTTGCATGGTTCTATATAAGCTGATTCTTGCTAGGAACGCAATAGCCTCAGGCTGTTTCATGAGATCTCCTGATAAATATCATCATGCAAAGTTCCCTTCACATCTATTTGTTAATACTCCAAGTGAAGTACTGTTGTGAAAGAAAATAGCACATATAGTGTGATCCACAGCAGGATAAAAACTTCTTGGACATCAATAGCTTCCTTATACTTTCCTTCTAAGGTTCTACTGTTCTTCAAAGCAGTGACTTCAAGGTTCTACTGTACTACATTAGCTGGTATATATCTAGTTGAGCACTTAGTACTTACAAGATTGGGGTTCGGATTCAATAGATGCCCTATCATTCTGCGAGCACCAGCAGAGAATGATGGAGGATACCTCAAATCTGCCCGGCGTATCTGTTCAAACAGAAGACCAAAACAAAATATCTGAATACACATGTGCAGCTGGAGTACAACATAGGCTCCAAGGCTAACAAAGTATGCAGAAAACACAACCAATGTAAGAAACGAAAACTTTCTCTAACCTTCCTATAAAGGTGCATGAGGTTAGAGTCATCAAATGGCAAGTATCCCGCCATCAAAACAAACAAGATTATTCCGCATGACCACAAATCTGCTTTTTTACCATCATATCCCTTGTGATTGATCACCTATGTATGAAAATATGTCCAACAGCTGCTAAGAATTCTCAGCAAATTTTCTAGAGAAAACCATGTACGGAAAGAATTTCAACCTCAGGTGCAACATAATTTGGAGTGCCACAAGTCGTATGTAACAGCCCATCTTCCTACACTCAATTAAAGGAAAGTACTTAGTTTGAAGGCATGGAGCTAGCTTCTGAGTACGTCCAAGAAGTTCCTCACTCCTTCCAACTACTCACTCGAGGTAATGAAAAAAATGGAAGTCTTACCCTCAGCTGCTGTGGAAGTGCACTTAAGCCAAAGTCAGAAACCTTCAGATTGCGGTTTGCATCAAGGAGGAGGTTCTCTGGCTGCGACCATACAACCAATTAGCAATAAATACATGAAAGTGCAGCTGCCAAATAATGAGAAAGGGCTCTTATTCATAATACTACTAACAATACAATACTTATACCATTTTAGAAAAAATGTGTGTCAGACCTTCAAGTCTCTATGATAAACACCACGGCTGTGACAAAAATCAACTGCATTTATCAATTGCTGAAAATATTTCCGTGCTTCATCCTCTCTCAGTTTGCCCTTTGATTTCTGCGACATTATACGAGAAAAAACATTTGGAAAGGAAATGACGTAACTACAAGATCGAAAGGACACATATTATGTCCTTATCCTTATATTATGTCCTTGTCCTTACGATTCTGTTGAATAATTCTCCTCCAGAAACAAACTCAAGAACGAAGTATATCTTGGATTTGCTCGCCATGATCTGTCAAAGCATCAGTAAAGTCAAAAAATTTCATAAAAAAAATCCAGACAATGAGTAGAACCTATTAAAGATACTTCAACAAGATTCACCTCATAAAGCTGAACAATATTGGGGTGTCTGACGAGCTTCATGGTTGATACTTCACGTTTGATCTTCCGGAAAAACAAAATAAACAAGCATACATCAGTGTGGGAGCATTTTGAACAAAAGAAACCCACATCAATTAGGAGTGCATGAAGTTATATTAAGTCTTCTTCCCTGTTGTTTTAACCAATAATCTTTCTGCGAGAGAAGGCTTACAAACAGCATCATTAACAACAGATTGGAATAAATGCACTCAATCCACGTTGTTGGACAAAGTAAAAACCATGTGCACAACCGAACTACGCTGTTGTTTCCAAGAATGATCTTATCTTAGAAATGTTTCCATCAAAAGGTTTATAAGCGAGCACAAGTTCAGCTAAAAGACAGGGATAAAGCAACTCGATGTAGTTGGATGATATGATATGATGTGCACCACCACAAGTAAGGTTCTGCTTTGCCCAACTGCTCTTCTTTTATAGCTTTCTATAAGGTCCTTGATAAAAGAATATCATTCAACATGGCAGATGTGAAGCTCTTTCATGTTCCTGGATGAAGCAATGAGTAGGCATATTTTGGCTTCATCACCTGCTCATTTCTTAGAAAGTTGTCACCTAAACGCATCAATTCCATCCAAAAGAAAAAGGGATGAGGCAATTTCAACTAGGTGGATGAGGCAATAACGAAGTGTACAGCACATCTCGAAAAAAGCAGTTTTTCCTTGAGAGGATTTTCAATCAAAAGGCGTACTGGGAACATTTGTGACAGGACGGACAGGTTAAGAGGATTTTCCGCGGAAAGGCTTACTCACAAAAGAATAGAAATCAATACGGGGCGAAGTACAGGAAATCTGATTTACCTGTTCAACTAATTTTTCCCGGAACACCTTCTCCTTGTCGATGATCTTGATGGCAAAGTTCTGCCTTGTTTCGATATGCTTTGCAAATCTGACTTTGGCGAAGGTCCCTTCGCCAAGGATACGCCCAAGCTCATATTTCCCCACCTTCTGGCGTAGACTATTATCCGATGCCTGACTGCTCATCCCCTCCACACCCAGATCAACAGGATCTCCGATCCCGCGTTGCTCCCCAGCTTTATCTTTTCGATGTGTCTGATTGAGAAGATGGATCTTAGGGTTATCAAGCCCCCCTCAACGACGAAGCATTTGAGAGTTCCGCCTTGCAGGGATGCAGCCAGTCCAAATCGGACGCTTGTGTGTGAGAAAGTGTATTCATATATCCAATGCAGAATAAGGTATCCCCGAGACTGAGGCAAATCAGCTTTAGGTATAGGGGCTAAGGTGAAGCGATGGAACGAGGGCGAGGGGAAGCAAGCGCAAAAAGCCGAACGGTTTTACCTGTCTGATCTTTCAGTCCTCGGCTCTGCTTCGTGTTTGGCCTCTGAGCAAAGACAGTGCGAGCATCATCGTTTTCGGTTCCTCCACTCTCGATTCTCGATGCTCATTCCTCCCGCTTTCCAAGAGCGTGTGGAGAAGCAGCCATGGATCCGATCCTTCTCTCCCTCGAAAGCCTGTGTACACTCTTATCTGCCTGACTCTCACAGCAAATCTGTAGTTCCTTATTCAGTCCGTCATGGCGCGGAGGGCAGAAGCAGCCATGGATTTATTGAGGCGAGCAGCTGCACAGTGACAGTGAGAAGGAGGTTCGAAAGAAGAAGAAGAAGAAGGAAGAAGATGAAGAAAGAAGAAGAAGAAGAAGAAGAAGAAGAAGATATAAAATGGAAATTGCAAAATGAAGTTGAAATTGAAATTGAAATTGCAAATTGTAAAATGAAGTTGAAATTGAAATTGAAATTGCAAACTGCAAATTGCAAATGAAGTCGAAATTGAAATTGCAATTTGCAAATGAAGTTGGAAATTGAAATTGAAATTGCAAATCACAAATTAAGTTGAAATTGAAATTGAAATTGCAAATGAAGTTGAAATTGAAACTGAAATGGGCATGGAATTGAAGCTCAAGTTGAAGCTGAAATGGAAATGGGAGTGAAATGGGAAAAATGGAATGGATTGTGGGAAATGATGTTATTGATGGAATGGAAGTGAAACGGAGCTGATCGCTTGGGACCATTTTCTTGAGTTCTGCAAAGACAATCGCCGAGGAATTCGTCGAACTATCTCGGCCTCTGAAAAACCTGAAGAAGAAAGAATGTTCGTCTTCAGAGGCCATTGACATATTTCTTTTTTAGATCGAATGGCGATGATGTGCAGAGCGATCCGATCGCAGCTTCTGTGGCCATTGCGTATGTATGCTCCATGAGAATGCCCATCGAACAAAAAACCCATCTGGATATGTGCTTTGCTGAATGCAGTCTGCCGCAAAACGATGAATGATGGTGATCAGAACAAGAGCTTCCGACGGCTTCAATGATTCCTTTGTCACCAATTTGGTTTCCCTAATCGCCCACGGCAAAATAGAATCAAGGTATCTGGAACCAGCAAAGTGCTAATACTGATTGCCAAATATAACCATCCATCTCTCTCGCTCCTTTCTCTTTATAATCCTATCGAGCTATAACTCCGCCACGTCTGCTAGCTTCGGCTTCAAATTGATGTGTCATGTCAAAACAGGAAAAACCCAGAGGCGAATCTGTTTATTAGACCGGAGAATACATCCATACTCGTCGATATGGCCTTGATAACTGTCGAGTTTGTGCAGCAGCGAGCCCTAGCTTCTGCAATCGACGCACAGTGTTAAAATTTGTTCGAATCTGATCGTGCTATTCCAACTCTTTGACATGCCCATAAATCATCGTGCTCATTCTCCGAACGTGTATTGTATTTATATGGAGCAAAGTCTTGCCCCAGCGGAACGAGAGCATCCAAATTTATCCGGCAAGCGGATTCCTCTGCAGAATCGAGCACGAAAGAATGGAAACATTATCAACATGAAGGAAAAACGATTGCCTCGAGATGCGAAGACTTTCCATGTCCGAACGAATGCAAAAGCAAAGCGAAATCCCAGATTTTGGCTAATGCGAAGATTGGTGCCTGGAACAAGGGGGCCAAAATCAAACTTGAACATGCTTCCAAAGAAGGAATGTAGAAGAGAAGAAGGTAAACCAAGCTCTCGAAAGATTCCGACAAGCAAATCTAGCAGCTCCCCTGTTTCAAGGACCTTGTGTCACAAAGCTTAATCCTGGAATCGAAGAGATTCCTGCATTCTGGGCTGTTTTTTCGCTGATTGTTCCAATCACATTCTCCATTGACAGGCCTTTTGCTTTCCCTGCATTCCTGAAACTTCCTTTTTCATTGATAAAACACTTACCTGGTCTTCTCCATCGTGATTCAAATCATGCTTGCATACTCTGGTGAAATGAAAAAGAGAAGGGACAAAAAACTCCAACCAAACTCACAATCCATCATGATGCTCCATCCTTTATTGGGTTCTCATCGCTCCGTGTCATCAAAGCTTCACACATGAAGGCCATTTAGAGTGAAACTACAAGATAGAAGTTAGGTGATGCATAATGCTAAACATTGAGAGGCATGCTGTATTAATATAGACTTTATTTCTATTCAGGATTATTTCTAATAGTATGCTACAATATACCAGGTTTGCCAATATATTACAGACATATATGAAACTCATTCCACATAATAGTATGCTACAATATACCAGGTTTGCCAATATATTACAGACATATATGAAACTCATTCCACATAGCTGCATTGAGGGGAATTTACAAAGGCTTGAATCTTGATCCCTTCCAAGAGAACTTTCCACATTGACCACTGCAACATCATATTCTTTGCAGAGTTTCCATCTGGTACTTAGTCGACTACGTGAGGTGACTACTACTATGCATGATTGTCATGTGGCAGCATACACAGCATGTATGTGATGTAGAATAAAATAGTCTACCCATGGGGCAAATAGTAGAAATGCATATTTGACCAGGCATATACCACCAATTATGTACAAACAGCAATATATTGTGAAGATATTAATTGCAACCTCTTGATATATAGATGAGATAACAAAAATTTGTTTGTTTATGTCTCAACTGGCTATCTCGTCTTCACGAAGTGGTAGAACTCGATGTTCTGCTTTTCGGCGGGCGCATACTTTCTAAGAGATAAAAAAGTCCTGCGAGAACATGTGATCGACTGAAAGGAGTGCCACTTTTAGCCAATGCAGTGCCACAAGCATCGAGCAACACAAAGCATGGCACATACTTTATATCGTAAAGAAGAACCTGCAAAAGTCAAACAAATCTTTTACTTCAACAATGCAAATAAATATGATACTACATTTCCATTTGATGCCAGTAACAGTTTTTTATATCAACATTATGCAAACATTCTAGCGAATGGCAAAACAAGCACAAATTGAGCAATTAAGTTAGGGAATATATACTTGACAACATGGATTGATAAAAATAAATGAGCAAACAATACCCACTTCTCTATATTTTTGTTATCTGATGGAAAGATCAAAACATGGGCTTCAATCTTGCAGTAGAGTATAACTTAATACTATAGATGATAAAAAGAAGTGAGATGCAATGCCCATTTATTTTCTATCTAATCATTAGATGGACAGCTCAAAGCACAGGCTTCATCCTTGCCTAAAGTTTCTGAAGGCAGAATGCTACCGATTACATAGAAAATGATTTCCCTGAACCAATAGCCTTTTGGCAATCATACGCATGCCATTTGAGCATTCCTGTGCTCAATTCCTGCCTCACTTTTGCTCTTTTGGATGGGTGACCATGGTTTTTTCTTCAGAGATAGTCGAGCTTTTATGAATCAAAAACATGCCGCGTGCTTACATTGCAAAAGATTTTCAAAAAAAGAGGGCTGTGGCTTAGAACAGAATATAGAACATACAGAACAGGAGAGGGACAGGTAAAAGTCTGCAGCTCTAAGATGCAAAATAGCTTACTGCGAAGAAAGCAATAATATTATCTACAACAGCATCAACTGTGAGGAAGAAAAGGGTCCCATTCTTCAACTAATTTATCTCTGGTAGAAGAAGGGATCCATCCCACACATTGAATTAGTTTTCAATGCCAACACTTAAGCATAAGGTAACAGCAAGATACAAGCATTAGGGAGAGAAAAAAAAGTATTACTGATGTTGCCACTCAATATAAGATGAACCACAGTATTTCCAGCTATTTATTTGTACAAAATTATAGGAAACAACAGAGAAACGCATCAAGTGGTAAATTGACTAATCATAGATTCAAGACAGAGCAGGGCATCTCAGTCGAGATATATCAGGATGATTCCTCTGTTACTAGCATCGGTTATCAAATAATGAGAGAAGATGAGAATTTCCACGACAAAATTCCAGGCATTTTGTATGAATAATCACCTGAATGGCATTTTGTCAAGCCTACAGAATATTTGAAGGAAATTGGCCAATTCGTGAGTAGAAAGAGAAAAAAATGAAAAACGAAAGAAAAACGGCCAAAAAGAGCTGTACATTCCTCAAAACAAGCTTGCGGATGGACAAAACGGAAACAAAAGAATAGAACCTGTGTTAAGCGGACAATGCTTCAAGAGAAGCTCTACCATAATGGGCAGATCTCATTAACACATCAAAACAGAAACAAGAAGAGGATACTTGCTCAATATCAGTGCTGAGGATCATGAACCTATGAAAAGGAATGTATCTATATAGATCAAACGGTGAACACGACCAGTATATGAAATTGCCCATCATTTCTGCCACTACATTGAATGTATAAAATTGCAAAAAGGGCCTTTTACTGTCACATTTGGGCATTAGCTCTTCTTATTATATTTTTCTTAATTGTGCGGACAGAAACATGAAATTTCAGATACAAAACCCCAAGAACTCTCCCATAGATATGAGGAAGACGAAAGTTAGAAACATTATTAGATCTACTAATGCGGGTTGATGAATCCTATCGGATTTCTCTAATGC
This sequence comes from Azolla pinnata, assembly GCA_037176905.1. NCBI lineage: Eukaryota > Viridiplantae > Streptophyta > Polypodiopsida > Salviniales > Salviniaceae > Azolla > Azolla pinnata. Next base: position 10,103 of record JBBBWG010032286.1, on the reverse strand, counting down.
ATCCATATGTCAGCTTGATTCAGCCTCATCACCACGTCCTACCCTGCTCCATTTTGCAGAACAAAATTCTTCTTTTAATGTGATGAGGTGAAACAATTCTCCTTCTTGATTCAGCCTCATTCATTAAATTCCACTCCATTCCACCTTACAAAAGAAAATCCTATTTTTAACATTGGCTGCAGACTCTGGGGGGTGTGCCAGTGTATGTACTGATACAAAATCAAGGCATGTCAGTGATCATATAGTCCTATTACATTCATCACAGCTCATCTAATTACAGTCCTTGTTGAATGACAATCTTACAAAACATTTATATGCTCGGCTGAAAGTCATCTCATCTTATCCTATTGCATCTCATCTTATGGAACAACAAGATCGCGACACAAATACATGCTCAGCTCGATTCATGTCACCTGACTGTTCTGGAGGACAAAAATTTAATATACAGATCTGTGCTCATCTAGTTTTATACAAATTTGGGCCCCAAATCAAATCACAGTTTTAATGCATAAATATACGTATTTTGACAACAACAAGAAGTTTCCTGCTAGATGTCTATAAAGAGCAGAATCTTTGTCGGATTCAGCTTCCTAGCGACCCAAATAATCAGATAAAATTTATAATGAATTCAAATGGATATGGAGCACGCAGGAACCGACGCCATGATATCAAACCATAATCAGTTCAAATCGATACTGAACGAGAAGAAAACCCCAACGATGATTTCAAAATGCAACCGATTCAACTAGAGAAAAAAACCCAAACAATCATATCAAAGCCCTTCCGAATCGGGAGTCGCTTCTATTCCTCTATGCAGCTAAGCAACAACAAAAATCAAAGCGAATGCGATTCGAGGCACAGAATAGCACACAGAATCGATATTTATCATCATCCACGGGGATGCACCCACGAGGCGGAGACACAGAATCCTCTGGTCAGCGTCCTCTGCTGGAGAAGGGTCTTCTTACTACTTTGGGCAGATTTGGAATCCTCTGCTTAAAGGGACTTTAGGGTTTTGCTAAGAGAAGGAGACTTACCTCAGGAAGCCATAGCTTGTTCTCGACATCTGCGAGGACAACAGTGAGCCAGCACGAGTTCTCCGACTCGGCATGGAGCACGGTGGGAAGGAGGGAGCGGCAGAGCGTGCAGTTGGGCGAGTAGAACTCCAAGATGGTTGCAGGCTTCCGAGCAGCGAGCGCCATAGCCAGGGCTCTCTGCTCTGCTGCCCCTTGCTCCCGCCATGGGAGAAGCTTCTGGGGCTTCTTCGACATGCCTAGAACACCAACCGCTCTTCCTCCATCACCATCACCATCACCATCACCATCACGAGGAGGAGGAGGAAGGAGATGCTGCAGATGCCTCTGCAACTTGGAAAGGCCTTGGTGGGCATGCTCTCCGAGGAAGGAGCGCAGGTTCTTGAGGGCCCCCGAGAAGAGAGGAGCTCCTGCACGGATGTCTGCTGCTTCCATCGCTGCTCTGCTTCTGCTCTTGCTTTCAAAACCTCTGCGGATTGGCGATGGCTGGATGCCCACACCATCGCCACCATCATCATCACCACCACCAGCATCATCACCAGCACCATCACCAGCATCACCATCGCCACCATCATCATCACCACCACCAGCATCATCACCAGCACCATCACCAGCATCGCCATCACCATCACCACCAGCATCACCATCACCATCACCACCAGCATCACCCCTAGCATCACCATCACCATCACCACCACCATCACCATCATCACCATCAGGATCAGCATCACCACCTTCCCCCACCATCACCATCATCACCATCAGGATCACTATCACCCCT
>JBBBWG010032275.1:0-33632 GCA_037176905.1 Azolla pinnata | reverse complement strand
TATATTTCCTTATTTTCTTATATTAATATTATATTTATTAATATTTATTATATTTATTATATTTATTATATTTATTAATATTTGTTATCTTTATTATATTTTGTTGCCCTTTTTTGTTTTCTAATATTTCTTTTTCGACTTATTTTTCCTCCCTTTTTTTGCTTTTTTTAGAAGAAAATCAACATTTTTGTTTCCATTATAAAATATTTTGCCTTCCAATACTTTCTTTGGCTTTGAAAATATTTTGTCTTCTTTTAATTTTGTGGTCTTTTTGTTTTAGGGAAAAGTATCAAAAAAAACATTTCTAACAAACATATTAATTACATTGTAACATCTTAGTTTTATATCTCACTAATAATCAACATCCAATTAATTGATTAAAACTAAATTAATTAGATTCTAAAACTGCTAATTTCTATTGATCGAATACAACAAGGAAATCGATTAGTAAACAACCATACGAAGTAGGAAACAATTAGTAAATAGTAGTGGGAAGATTTCGAATCAATTAACATGGGAAGAGATAAATGGAAACGATTAGTACGAGAAGTATAGAATTCGATCAGTGAGAAGCAATCAAGAAACATTAATTCGATCAGTGAGGATTCGATTAGTATTAAGGGAATGAATAAAATCAATTAGTAAGAATTAACTGTGTGTCAATTTTTAACGAGAGTAGCATTAATTCTGTAATTTCTAGTTTTATCAGGTGTTAAAATATAGTTAATAAATTTGGGGGTTTTGTTATTCTTTTTCTCCCACTTCTTTTAGGGTTTTTCTCATCTTTCCAATTATTCCTTTCTTATTCTAGTTTTAATTCTTTGCTCTTCCTTTTATTGCATTTTTAATTATAAGAAGGGTTCCTTTTTATTGTTTTTTTTTTCCCTGAAACAGAAGAAATGAAGAAGCCACAAATAAGAATTTTTGTCATAATATATCAAGGCAACCAAGCTGAGCTGAGAGTTGGAGTTGAGCTGAGATCAATTCGAGCTGAGCTGAGAGTTGGAGTTGAGCTGAGATCAATTCGAGCTGAGATCAATTCGACATTATTTGCGAGAGTTTGAGTTGAGTTCAGCTAAATTTAATAAGAATTTTTGTCATAATATATCGAGGCAACCAAGCTGAGCTGAGAGTTGGAGTTGAGCTAAGATCAATTCGAGCTGAGATGAATTTGACATTATTTGCGAGAGTTTTGAGTTGAGTCCAGCTAAATTTGATGTTATCTGCAAGCAGTTTGGCCAAAGGGCTCCAGACATTTGAGCTGCTGACATTTCGTACTAGAAATCGGAATCAAGGCAAAACGCATTTGATCGAAGAAGCAACAATATCAACTTTGTTGTGTAATACATCAAGGCAACCTGGGATGAATTCAATAATACTTGTGAGAGTTTTAGTTAAGTTCAGCTAAATTTGATGTTATCTACAGGCAGTTGGCCAAACGGCTCCAGACATTTGAGCTGAGATTTCGTACCAGAAATCAAAATCAGCACAAAACACATCGATCGATCAAAGCTCACTTCTAATTTGTGCTTTGATCCTCCTGTAACATATATAAAAAAAACCAAGGTTCGATCCCAACACCTCAAACATGTCGCAATTACTTACGATATCCGAGTACTGAAACACCTCTACATTCAGCATATGCCAAAATCCTGGCAAATCAGCATGCAAGGCAAAATAAAGAACAAAACAAGTTTAACAAAACGAAAGATATCGGGAATCCAAGCGGGGACAAAAAACAGACTCAGATGAATCCGGAAAACCGTCTTATTCCTTCCCATCTCAGACACAGACACAAAGCAAATTCCATGTTACAGCTTCAATTTATTCTCCAAATGGCCTCCTTTTGTTCAACAGGAGGAATCAAAGCCAATGAATATTATATTATACATATATTCTTCTTCTTCTTCTTCGTCTTCTTCTTCGAATGAATATAGATACATGTATTCTTCTTCTTCTTCTTCTTCTTCTTTTTTCCATTTAAGCGGAAAATGCAAGATTTGAACTCTCAACTTAACTGTGAATACAAACACAAAATTGGGCCCAGTTCACCATCCTACAGTTTCGAAGAGCCCTCGAACTCTTTCTTCCTTCTTATCACAGCTTCAATTGTTCCATGAGGCTCATCCGTCGGCAAATAAACATCATGCTCAAACTGCATCAACAAGCAAATAGAACAAACCATACTTTCAAACGCAATCGAGAATGATTCAAGCATTTGAGATTTGATAAATCACCAAATGTATGTTTTCAGACCAGTAGAATGGTACATCTAATAAAATATTTAAATGTGAAGAAATATTTTTTTTGTCTGAAATAAAGGGAGAAAATGAGGAAATTTTCTTTCAAAACAGAAGGAAAAAAAAAACACAATATTTGCTCATAACATTCGCAAACATTTGCAAACTTACATTCATGTTTGCAAATCCAGAAGCTTGTGAATGTTACATTCTATGCATAGATATTATATACATACATATACCAAGCATGTGTTGTGGATGCCAACCAATGGTCACTCACATACACACACAACAACATATATCGATTACATTCATACACACATGATGCATGCGCATATACTGAGCATTGGATACATATGTTAAAAAACATATACCAAGCATTGGACACTTATCTCTGCAGACAAACATATGGTTCACACAAATAAACACAAATTTCAAAAGACACTCCAGTAAATCTGGAGATGCATTGGTCATGATTCCCCAAAAATGGTCAATTCTTTGGAATTTAGTGCATTTTACCTTTACTCCAACAGTGGGCATGTTAACAGGCAGGAAGTGTATGTTGGGCATACTTAATTTGATCGATTCGATCTCCGGCAGTCTAACAGATATCACCCAGAAAAAGCACAGCAAAAGCAAAGCATGTAAGGACCAAAAAGGGTTAGCCAGATGATTCATGAGAAGACGAAAAAAGGGTTAGCAGCTGGAATGGCAGTTTAAGCTTTTCTGACCTCTGCAGAACATCTTCACCCATTAGATATAATGTGTTTTGCACTGATGGACTGTACACGCCAGTTTCATGTGGGCCGAAGAAGGTCTTTATGAGAGCAGCTCTCACATCCTCATACGCACGATTATAGCACAGCGGCTTGACACAGTACCTACAAACAAGTATATATGAAATGCCGTATAAGCGCACTGCATATGACCAAAAGAATGTCCAAAAAAAGAAAAATGGCACATGGTGCTGGAGTAATACTCTTCCGATAGCTTAAAATCTGACCAGCGATGAACCCCAGGTTGTAATTACAAAACACGCAAGCATGTTGCTATGCAAATGACAAATAATCATGAATGTCCGAACCATTATGTGTACATAATCACACATGCACCATGCCAAACTTACTGCTATGGTCACATCTCGATTCCAGCCACGTATAACAGGATTTGTACATACCCATGGCATGTATAACATCTCGATTCCAGCCATGTATAACATCAGGTAATACCCCTGGCAAATCTATTGTTATTATGCCTAAGCATCATATCTAGGCACACAATACCCAAGGCCAACATGTTGATATGGTATATACAAACTACACCTAACATATGATTGAGGACATCAAATGTTCTAAATACATTTGACGTTCTAAACCAAGGATAACATGCCAATTGGTGCATACCACCAACCCACATCTAATCGCATAAGACCATAAGCTTTGTTGTTGCAGCACGTTCAAATCACTTTCATACTACAGATAAACTATGCCAATCTGAGGTTCTAACCCCAGATATGAACTACGATGTCAAACATAAGATGATGAGATCCATTATTCTAGTTTACACAGGTTACATTTAACCATATATGAACTGACCCAATCTCTTCACACCTAATGACATAGCATGATGAGATACGTTTCACATTTCACCACACATGAAGAACTAAGCAATCATAATATGAAACTACTGTCATCAAATGATGCAAAATACACTAAAATACAAATGCATTCACATTAAAACAATCATATGCAAGCAGTTCCCTTTCCTAACCTCCAAGCAGACTTCAGCTCAGTTGCTAAAACCCGTTGGTGAACCTCTGGGAGTAGGGTATATTTGTCTCGGATAAAGCCCTCAAAACCAGACTGCACAACAAAAATTGATGTGTTACTCTAAAAGAAAAATAAATATATAAAATAATGGAACAAAAATGAGCAGCAACCGAAGGGTTCCGAACCTGAGTTGTCTTCAAGATAGACAGCTCCTCTATTCCAGATGTCACAGCCACAGAATTGTTATCTTCCACAATAATTTCACAAGTATGGAAGCCCTTCCCCAGCTTATATCCTGAGCAAGAATATTGGAGTAAATGCAGAATCCGTCACATCTAGACAATCGCTTTTTAAGGAGATGTTCAACATTATGGCAAAGCCATGGCAGCTTTATTCAGGGATATGAAAAATATTTACCATGGCTATGCAATTTGCCATCAATGACAACTGATTCCCATGGTTTCTCGATTATCTTCACTTGGACTTTTGTTACCTGAACCATTTGGTAAGCATCACAAGTCCAAAAGCATAATGAAACAAAAACTGCAAAGCCGATATGAATACAGATTATATATGCATTCATAGGTGTGTGTGTAACATACTTTTATAAATATATGCATCAGAAGACACTGTATTCATAGGTGTGTGTGTGTATATACACACCTATACTTCTATAAATATATGCATCGGAACACACCTTGCGAGATACATGTATGTGCCAACACAACACATTTTCACAAAACGTAAATACCAGTGCACATATTAAAGAAATAATTCTGCCATACAAATTCATCTTGCAGAGAGATACTAAAACTATACCACTGAATATGTGTTCACAAAATGCTGTCCAAGTAATATGCCGAATTCTTCCATTGAGACCACTTTTGGACATTCTTTTGCTTTTGCATATACCTACAATAACAGAGTGAAGAAACCTCCGTTAACCTTCACTACTCTAGAGATGAAAACATACAAAAAGCAGACCCCTGTCATATACTAGTAAAAACAGAAAAAGGAGTCTTAACACCAGGGTCTTTGGGAAGTGCTCTCATGTTAAAACAAATAAAAGCAGCAAAATCAGCCGAAGGTTCCATTGAAGCTCAACAATTGAAAAGGTAAAACCTATGTTCAATCACAGATTCGCACTCAATTACTCTCTGAATCAAGCTCAATAACATATTAATCTGGCCTTCTTTTAGATTAGAAAAACCAAAGAACAAAATTCAGCAATTATAAATGAACTGATAAAAGACGTAGAAATCCAAGGTCTGGAAAAAAATACGAACTTGGGCAATAATATAATGAAGATAATAGAGGGGTTCCAAATAGAGTACATACAAATTTTTTTAAAATTCAAGTTAGAAAACAAATAGAAAACAATGAAAAACAATTTCAGTGCATGAGTGTGAAAAGAAAATGGGTGGATTGAAATATCAAAGAATAACAAACAAAGAAAATAAAAAATTAAGTGACTGGATAAATATATAGAACTGAAATAAATTGCAAATTAATGAAATGGAGGAAGAACACAGGACGATGAATGAATGAAAAAAGGAAAGAGGAATAAATTTAAGATTAGTTAAACAAAATGACGCCTTAGGAAACTGAGGAAAATTTATAAAGACAAAGAACAAAATAAATAATGATTATTACATGCCATAGACATCGAATAATGATGAATGAGAACGGGGATAAAACTTCAAACACGAGATTATGATAAAAATCTAATATAAAAAAGAAACCGAATTAAGTTATGTTGTTTATATGCTAGATACATAGAAAAAAAAAAGAGAGCAAAAAAAGCTACTAAGGAAAATAAAAACTACAAACAAAAGATCCCCATTTGGGTAATGCATCAAAACAGACGTGTAAATCTGATAGAAAATGATAGATTAAACAAAAAGATCAATCGAAATGGGAGAAACAGAGCTTGAAAACCAGCAAGTAGGTGATCTAGAAAGCAGAGAAATTTCACATTTTCGTAAGAATAACAACAATAATATATGAAGCATTGAGGAATTAAAGAAGGAAACAAACAAACAAATCAGAGAAAAGAAAAGACCAAAGAATCGAGATGGAGGTTTAACTGTGTTCTTGATGGAATCGGTGGCAACGATGTCAGAGTTGTCTGCGAGCGTGAATGAAGCATCGCAACGGGAAGACAAGAGAACAGAGATGCCCCATTCGACGAAGATGTCACGATCCGGATCTCCATCTCCACGTCCATCTCGCCTCCTTCTCCATGCCCTTGCAATGCGAACCCGAGACTTCCCGTGCCTGTGCTCGCCCAACACCATCGCTCCAGCGTCTCTCCTCCCTTTCACCTCTCCTCCAGCGGCTCTTTTCTGATGGATTTGGGGCTGAATCGCAGGAAACACAGAGATGGGTTCTTCTCTGTGGAAGCCTCCCACAAGCTCCTCTCTCTCTTGTGTTCCTTCCCTTCTATTTCTATTTTTGGCTAATTTCTATTTTTGGCTAATTTCTATTTTTGGCAAGTGGATCTATACCAAAAATAGTTTCTCTCTATTTAATATATATATATTGTTATAGAATAGATGTTTTGATGTTTTGGTATATGATGTTACCACAGTAAACATAAAATATATAATTGGTGAGAATTCCAAGCTATTCTAACCTCGCATAAGCAAGATGTCGTGCTTAACCGTCTATAGATATGATCATGCATGTGATATATTTGATACAAATTCGTATTTTCTTACCAAAATTCTAAAAAGTTTTAGAAAGTTTCAAAAGGTTCTACGAGATTCTGAAATATTGTTTGGAATATTCTAATGCTTAGCTCATGGTATAAATACTTGTAACCTCTCGATTAATATATATATAGTTATGAAACAAATATTGTTATATGATGAACATAAAACATATAATTGGTGAGAATTCCAAGCTATTCTAACCTGGCATAAGCAAGATGTCGTGCTTAACCGTCTATAGATACGATCATGCATGTGATATATTTGATCTAGATTCTTATTTTCTTGTTAAAACTCTAAAAAGTTTTAGAAAGTTTTAAAAAGTCTTACGAGATTCCGAACTATTATTTGAAATATTCTAATACTTACTTAGCTCACAATATAAATACTTATAACCTCTCTATTAATATATATGTATATATATATTGTTATGGAACAAATGTTGTTATATGATGATAAAATGAACATAAAATATATAATTGGTGAGAATTCAAGTTGTTATGACCTCGCATAAACAAGATGTTGTGCTTAACCATCTATAGATACGATCACGCACGTGATATATTTGATCCAAAATCTGTATTTTCTTGCCAAAACTCTAAAAGGTTTTAGAAAGTTTCCAAAGGTTCTACGAGATTCCAAAATATTGTTTAGAATATTCTAATGTTTAGCTCACGGCATAAATACTTGTAACTTCCTTAATCTTCTGTTATGTACCTATTTAAAGTTTTAGAAAATTTCTAGAAGATTCTAAAAGGCTTCAAAATATTCTTCTAGATATTTTAATGCATGTGCTTCACCTCAAAGTATACATACTTGTAACCTCTTCAATCCTTATCAAGGGACATACCAATCAACTTCTCTTATTTCGTAATATATTATCTGTATCTTCATATTCGTCTTCATGCTCTCCAGTTAATCCCAACTTCTTGAGTTCATAGCCTTGTCGCTCCCACCTTCTAGAGTTCGTAGCCTCATCACTTTAAGTTCTACATTCACATCCTCATCAGTCATAACTTTGTCATTGATGCTCCATTGTATAGTTTATGTTTGGTGTGTCTATGATGTATGATATAAATGGGTGTTCGTTCAGAAACAAAATAAAAACAACCAAGTGGTTCGATATAAAACAAGGGTAGTATGATGACATCGATTTCGATTAAATATATTCACCTATAATAGACGAAATTACATTCTAGGTCGTGAGTTTTGGAACTTAGAGATGTAGTTAATGGATACGATAATCATATATTTATATGGATCATTAGATTCTCAAATCTATATAAAATTCTTAGAAAATATCCGAGTTCCATGAGAAAAAAACTTGTAATACAAAGATCATTGTATGGGTTAAATCGCAAAGCTGATTGTTATTATTAAAATAAATAAATAAAGGGACGGAATGAAGAGCAGAATGAAAAGTCAAAAGAGAAGGAATTAAGAGGCGTGTGGGCACTTTATAAAATAAAGCATGCAATCTCTGTAAGCGTAAATGAAGTTACAGATCGTGGAATGCTTCTATGCAAAGTGTATATGTGCATCGTTTCAGAATTGAAGCATAGCGCGTGAAAAGACTTTTACCAGGTAAGCCCATGAATCTAATTCTCTAAGAGGAGTGGATCATTGTGTTACCCAAAGCGAGGAAGGAGCAATGCATAACTTGACTAATACTTAACGATCAACAGAGAAGGATATTAATTCAAGAGTCGATGCGCTCTATTATCTGCCTTACACTCAGTGTACTAAGTCATATACGTGCGAAGACTAATGTCCTAACTCACGAAAGCCTGCATTGATACAAAGGAAGGTTTGCTTTCGATCGCGGATCCTCTGAATTCAATACTGCAGATATCGGCACCAACCACAAAATTTGCCAATGTCTGGAAAGACAAATAATACATATACATCTACATATACATACATACATATACACCTATATATCCCATTAAGAGGACAAGAACAGGGTGATGTCTCCATCTTTAAGGCAATTTATTATGCCCACGAAGGGGGCAATTAAGAAAACCTTACAAAATCGTCGATTTTGCTAGGCGGCGTAATCGAAATCGCTTGCGTTTTCCCCTTCTTCTTCACCACCATCATCATCATCATCTTCTTCTTCTTCTTCTTTGCCTTCCATTGTGCTTAGTGTCATGTTTTGATTCACAAAATCGCCTTCTTCCACGGGCGAATGCAAGTCCGAAAGTTGCCGATCGGATCGAATCGAATCGTTCGATCGCAAAAAGAAAAAGAAAAACGCATAGTAAACGTCCCATTGCGTTTCGGCGATCACTTTCTCATGTTTCTCGCGCGCGTTTAAAAATTGCGGAAATACGATAAGATAAGAAGAGGGGCCAACGATTTGGAAATAACCGGCGGCCATGTGTCATGAAACCGAAAGGTCCTGGGTTCAAATCCCTGCCAACTCTGGATGTAAAATACTAACAGAGGCTTAAATTAAGCCGATAATCAAGCGACAGAATCCGATGAAATCCTAGCGATCGATCGCCTCATTGTGTTGGAATGAATCAACAACGGTTCGAATCGGCGATTAGCTTTTCGAGAATCATGGGGCACTGATTGATTGATTGATCGATCGATGGATCGATCGTGCCTCTGTAATTCTATACACGCGCACAGACAGACAGACAGACACAAACAGACAAGCAACAGAGGGACAAAGATCTTGACCATGCAAGATGGGAACACAACAATGTCTAACATCTTCTCGAGCTTCGGATTGTACTTGTGCTTTTCTTTTCACACACACACACACACATATAGATATAGATATTGAGAGATATAGAGCAAAAACATACATATGATGAGTGTAATAATTCTTGTGATTTGCTTGCTCCAAAGGGATTCGAACCCTTGACTTGACTGCTTATCGCTTACGAATCTATTGTGTTGAAGGTAAAAAACAAGAAGGAAAAGAAGAAGAAGAAGAAGAAGACGAAGAGACTTTGTCTTTTTTTGTCAAGATGTCCTGAAATTTTTTTTGTAAACTTGACTGGGGAAGATTTTGGTCGGATACTTCTTGTAAGTTACCCTTATGGCTATGATTTTGATATTTAATAAAAGAAACAGGATTTTTTGTTTTTTGTTTTTGTTTTTGCTTCAAGGAAAGATTGCAGAAATTACAGAATCTCGATTCGCTAACTACATGAGAGCGTCTTTGCAAGCGATTTTTTAACGGCCGAAACGATTTAGTTTTTTTAAACGATCGAATCGAAGAACGAATGGGTTGCGAACTCGATCGAGATCAGGAGGAGATGGCCGGTTCCGACAGTCGCCAGGCTCGATCGAGCCAGTTTCAGGGGGCCAGAGAAATGCCAGATTCGCCAGATTTCCCAAGCAGACGAAAAGACAGGATCGATCGAAACTGGGAGCAGACAGACAGACAGACAAACAGGATCGATCGAACTGGGAGCAGACAGGCAGACAAACAGGATCGATCGAACTGGGAGCAGACAGACAGACAAGCAGAGTCAGATTTTTTTTTTGTTTTTTTTTTCTTCTTTCACGAGGTGAATCGGATGCCGCAGTAGCAAGCCGCTTGGCAGCACGCGCCGCAGCAGTTGCAGTGGTAGCAGCAGTTGTAGCATTTGTAGTCGTAGCTGCCGCCAGTGCAGCAGCTGCAGCTGGGCACCAGAACCAGCACAACCTCTACATTTGGCAGACAAAACACACTCACAGTTATTTAACGTATACTTCATAACACTTTACATACAAACACATTCACACACACACACACAGACACCAGAAAAAAAAAGCAACGTCGCTATGAACGCTTTGGCTAAAAGAAGCCAGATAAAACCAGTTCTCCTGCAGGCTGTTTCTTTAAACAGGGGAGGAATTCGCAAGTCAAACTTATGTCGAGAGAAACACACAGAGAGAGAGGGAGAGAGAGAGAGAGAGAGCAAGGTTTGACCTTTGAGAGGAGCGGGTTCGGGATCCGGTTCGTTCTTTGACACCGGTTCTGGCGCAGGTTCGTTGAGGGCCTCGGAAGCTGCTTCCTCGAGGCCTCTGCAGCACGACTTGGCGGACTTTGCGCAAACGGCGAGGACGACGAGCACGAGCGCCACGACGATGACGGCGATGATGACGATGTGAGATGAAACGGTGTTTGAAGATGATGCTGGAGGAGGCGGAGGCGGAGGAGCAAACAGACTGCAAGATGGGATCATCGAGCAGTGTCTGGTAAGCATCCATGATGATGATGATGATGATGGTGGTGGTGGTGGTGGTGGTGGTGAGCCCATGATCGAGCGGTTTCAGACGAATTCGGCAACAGGCTACCAGTAGCAGGAGGAATCGATCGGATTCGATCACAGATCGACTGTTTTATCGATCGATCAATCGTACATTATACACATCGCTTGACCGCTTCGCATTATGTACACTCCACTGCTCGGTTCTGCCTTCTGAATCGAGAGATTGGAACTGGATTGGAGTGGATTGGGTTATGGTTATTGATCGATTGATCGGTTATGGAATTGGATTGGAATTGGATTGGGATTGGATTGGTTACGGATTGGTTATGGATCAATGGATCGATCACAGCGTCTGATCGCGAGGGATTGGATGGATCAATGGCTCCATTGTAGGGCTTCTTCCTCTTATTATACCCACAACTTCCTAGACTTTCTCTCTACTCCTGCTTCTGCTTCTGCTTCTGCTTCTGCTTCTGCTTCTGCTTCTTGCTTCTGCTTCTGCTTCTGCCTTCTTGCTTCTGCTTCTTGCTTCTGCTTCTACTTCTTCTCGCCTTTCGACAAAATCCCTCCCTCTTATTATAAGGAGAAGGTTGTTGAGGGGCAAGCCATGAAAAGCAAAAGCAAAAGCAAAAGCAGAAGCAGAAGCAAGAAGCAGAAGCAGAAACAGAAGAAGCAGAAGGAGCAGAAAGGGAGAAAATCTCTCGAAATAATATGTAATACAAGACCCACCAAAAACGAATCGCTATCGTTTACTGTGTGTGGCACAACCTCCACTTCTCCTTGGTCTCCTTCCGCACTTGCATTCTGCTGCGACTGCAGTTGCCCGCGAGTCGCTCGTCTGCTCTCTCTCAATAATCGACTCGGGAGCCTTTTGGGCCCACCGCCAATCACTCGCACGAGAGACCTTGACTTGACTCCGATCGATCGTGGCAATCAATCCCAAAGTACTTGGACCGAATTCGACTATGGATCGTATAGCGATCTTTGTCTGTCTTTCATTCATTCATTCATTTGGAAGTAGTAGTAGTAGTTACTAGTTAGCACTTCTTATTTTTTTTCACTTGACTTTTTCCTTCCTTCCCTTCCCCCCCCCAATTTCTCGAGGTTGCGGAACCAGCCTCGAATGTTCTAGACTCGATCGATGAATGTCAACTTGCTTATGTAGAAAAGAGGAACAAGTCAAATGCCAAGTCACATCACCATCATCATCATCATCATCATCATCATCATCATCATCTCATCATCATCATCATCATCACCACCATCATCATCATCACCATCACCATCATCGCCATCATCACCACCACCACCATCACCATCAGCACCACCATCACCATCATCATCACCACCAACATGATCATTGCCCGCATCGCTGTCATCATCATCATCATCATCATCACCATTCTCACGGTCATGATTATCACCATCAGCACCATCATCATCATCACCATCCTCATCGCCATGATCATCACCATCAGCACCATCATCATCATCATCACCATTCTCACTGTCATGATCATCACCATCAGCACTATCATCACTATCATCACCATTCCCATTGTCATGAGCATGACCATCAGCACCATCATCGTCCTCATCACCATTCTCATTGTCATGATCATCACCATCAGCACCATCATCATCATCACCATTCTCACTGTCACGATCATCATCATCACCATTCTCAACGTCATGATCATCATCATCACCATTCTCACTGTCATGATCATCACCATCAGCACCATCATCATCATCATCACCATTCTCACTGTCACGATCATCATCATCACCATTCTCAGCGTCATGATCATCATCATCACCATTCTCAATGTCATGATCATCACCATCAGCAACATCATCATCATCATCATCATCATCATCATCATCATCATTATCATCATCATCATCATTATCATCATCATCATCATCATCACCATCACCATCATCACCATCACCATCATCACCATCACCATCATCACCATTACCACCATCATCATCCTCCTCCTCCTCCTCCTCATCATCACCAGTATCATCATCATCATAATCATAATCATCATCATCCTCCGCATCATCATCATCACCATTATCACCACCCTCCTCCTCCTCCTCAGCATCATCATCACCAGTATCATCATCATCATCACAATCATCATCACCACCACCACCACCACCACCATCATCATCATCACCACCACCACCACCACCATCATCATCATCATCATCATCACCACCACCACCACCACCATAATCATCATCATCATCATCATCATAATCACCACCACCACCACCACCATCATCTTCTTCACCATCACCATCATCATCATTGTCACCGTCACTGTCATCGTCATCGTGTCATCATCATCATCATCTGCATCTGCATCTCCATCTCCATCTCCATCTCCATCCACATAGAGTGGGATGGCAACCATGCACAAAATCTCCGCCCAACTCGTTACACGTTGGCTTACAAGGTCAACAACGCATTCAGAAGCCATGTTCGATTGCTTTCTCCCTCTTTGAAAAAAACCAAAACAAAAAACCCAAAAGGCAGAAGGGAAGAGAGAGTGCAAAAAAATAACGCGAAAACGCTCCCTGTCATGTGGGTCTGCCGGCACGACCAACAAGCTAGAGCTAACTTGACTCTTGGGAGGAGACTTTTTTCACAGTTCAGATCCGCAGTAGGGATACTCTCAACAATTGGACTAGTTTTCGTTCCGTGGCATGTGGTTCACAATGATCCGAGTCGCCTGATCGAAACAGAGCAAAGCAAAGCATCGTGCATCTTAATCAGAATCAGAGAGCCGTAGAGCAACATCAATGGCAACAGATGCAAATGCATGTTCAAAACTTGTTTACTATCGTCAGAGGCGAATCAAGCAAAACATTAGAAGCATCGATAGTTTGGTCAATTATATCCAGAAGCCAAGCTCGGGGTTCGTCAGCTGGTTCTATTATCCCTTGTTTTTGCTCTTTTTTTTCCTAGTTTCGCCGACTTTCTCGTCTAATACTGGCGATGGGCTCTTAACAGGATAGCATCGGAACAGAAGCAGACAAAGTCATCGCTCCCCAAAAATGTCTTCAAGGCCCACTTCAATCTTATATTAGAGTAGTCACCCTCAAAGGTGGGAAACAAGCTCCTCTTTTGGGTCAATCAATACATTGGATTGAAACAAAACCAAGAATCTTAAGAAGAAATCTTCTCTGCTCTGACCTTTCCGCCCTTTCCGTGGGTCAACCACTTCTATATGCATGCATACAAAACAACTACCACCATCATGCTTTGTACCAAGATAGGCACTTGGTAGACCAGCTACCCCACATCTTTGTCAAAATAGCCTTGATGGATCGATCGGGTTCAGCTCGAACTACTTCGTAGCTCCAATCCACGACCATTCGTATCCAAAAGTCTCGGCTTTCGATCCATTCGAGCATACATGTGTTCATCTAGATCCATCTTTTATGTTACCATCGGCAAAACTCGCAACCTTGCTGTTGCAAGTTGAATTGGATCATCAAATGTCTTTGCTGGAGATGCCCCCGCCCTCTCGATCCTTCTCGATCACATGTCCAGCATGCATCTATAGCTCAACCATGAGTACACTGGAGAGAATGTTTCCTGCACATCATCGGATAGAAAAAATGGAAGGATTTGATTAAGTAGAAGTATACATACATTGATTGCCCCATTCTTCTGGCAAAGGAAGCTCAAAGATCATCATGGAGCTTTGAAACTCATTGAAGGTGCCATCGTTCTCCATAGAAAGCCGGCGACCTACTCACTGAATTGAATCAAAGATATCAATCCTCTGAATGATAACCCTGGAACAGACTAGCAACTGTAGCTGGAACAAAAATAATCCACAATTTCGTCGAATCCAAGAGGACAAAACTCGAATAGAAACTGTCACGTGTCAATAGAAAGAATAAAAAAACTGGATGAGAAATGGATGGAAGACTATGCTTGACCGAATACATCACTATTCAATCCTTCTGCAAACAAGTGCAATGCTTGAGAGATGGAAGATCACCCATCGCCAGAACCAGCTTGTGGTCCTTCCTCCATCAAGTGAGATGCTCTGGTATATTCACATACAATCCTCACAACCTTTGAACTCAACCCTTTTGCAGAAAGATTGCTATTCAAAAGCTGCACGCCAAATTTTAGGATTCCTTTTCTGCATGCTCACCAAGTTTTAACAAAACAAAAGATCACGCCATCTCAAGCACTCAACTCAAGCGAGAGCAATGCGTTCAGCTTGAATGTTCGAGGTGTACACGCCCCGATACATTGGAAAATTACACCGACATCTCCAGGTACAGTTGCATACCATGCAACTGCTTCTGGGTTTCTTCGCGGTGCATTCACGCGGTAATCACGGGAGCTGCATCTGACATCCACCAACAACACGACCTTCAGAATCAACCCTGGGAAATCAAGACATTGCTGATCATTAGCAAAGAAAACGTTACACCTCCCTGAAAATGCACTACTCCACTGCACAGATCCATATTTGTAAATGTACTTACAGATCCACACACTATGCATTATCTATTATGCATTAGGCCGTTATGCCCTATTTGTTGTGTGTTGTGCATTACGCACTGTACCCATCATGACTTCCGAGAACATATATGACTACAGAAAGGGCAGGAAATGAATAGTGAAAGGCTGCTGACGCACTTAAAAGAGACACTATCGATGTTTAGGTAGCAATGGTGCCTTCACAAAGGGTTTCATTTAAAAAACTCGTTCTAACCCTTAAACTTGAGGGGGGATGGGAGATTTGCAAGATAAAAGGCAAGGTGGCAAAAACCTTCACGCGAAAGACGAGATTTGTGCTCTTCATTGATGTTGATCCTCATCTCCCTAACATGGGCCCTCTTTATCGATTTCAAAGCTTCCATATCTTCATTACGCCCATCAAACCGTATAAAGTCTCCGAGCATCATTTCTCCACCCTCCAGCGTGATTCTGAAATAGTTGATAAAAAAAAGGCATATTTTATTTATAAAATATGATTTAAAACATTTAAGACATACTCTACATTTTAGAGCTGCACTTCCAACACATTTGCATGTATTTAAGACGCATTTTATGTTTTCTTTGTTTCTCATAGCATATTCATTGCACACAAATTGTATGGTGAGGATCTTATTATCTTGGCATAGACAAAGAGAAAGTCCACGGTAGAGTTGTATGGAAAACTGACACCTTTTTACAACATTTCCCTGTCTATCTTCTATGATGTACACCTCAAAAAACATGTTGGCATGGGTTTTTCAAGCTTGAAAAAATATCAATTTTACATTTATAAACGAAATCAACAGTAAATTAGCTCCATCTCTTAGTATGATTCAAATGTAGAATTATAAGCACGAGCCACGATTGGTTCCCGATTATATTCACAACCCAAAACTTTTTCACAGATAGCAGAACAGCTCTTTTGTCACCTGTCCCATAATGGTGCAGTGCAAAGGATGCTACGAAGCCGAGCATAAGAACCCCTCGATATCGTCTCTTTCTTTTTTGGTATCTTCTTCAACAGATTAACACAACCAGTCTCACTCTTGGTCGTCTCCTTCCTTAAAAACAGTTCCAACTGTTGTAAAGTTAGTACTTGTTGTGACAGCCCTAGAATGGTTTGATCCAGCCTGATTATGATGAAGGAAGGAAATAGTGCCCAAAGTTAGAACCATAACTGGTGAAAATGTTTCTCTTTTTCTTTGGTTAATCTATGTACAGACGCAGAATAATTTCCATGACACAAAGGATCTAGAAATTGACAAAAACTTTAGCAGTACCTGCTATCAGCATTTGGAATAACTACCAATATTTGGATAAAAGCTGATGGCAGTTTTAACTGTCTTCGAGAGAGATATGCTTCCAACAATGTAGACCTCTCTTTGACTTCTTCGATCTTTCAAAGTACCTCACATAAATGGAGAAAAACCATGGATGTATATATAGGTATGAGAATTGAATACTATATCGCCTTTGAAAGAAGAGTTAGAAGATTTTCAGTTTACAATTGCTTGAATTCCTTAATGCAGAATTACATGCATAACATACCATATGCTACTGCTGAGGATTTATATTTAAATTGCTTAATCTAGTCTTTCAAAATACCCAAGATGTCCTTCCAATGCTTGTTTTAGGCATTAAAACAGTCAACAAAACATAGATCATTGACATACTCTTGAGAAGACAAGTACCCAAGCAAAAGAAGAGGCTTACAATATTCCCAAGTCTAACCAATGAGCCATCATCAAATTCCTGATACCAGCTTCCATCAATGTCACTCTTGATTATACCTCTCCAGCTCTTGACCTCAAGTATGTAGAGCTTCCTGTTCGAAAACCTATCTCGTCTCTTTTGCATGAGAAAACCTAATGTATTCAGAGAGATTTATGAAACCCATTTATCTACGTACATTTCTACCGACCTTTTGGAAAGAATCACAATATCAAATTCCTTATGCTCTTTGCCTTCAGTACTAGGAATTCGCAACGCCCCGAAGACATCAAGTCCAGGATAATGTTGCAATCTGTGCACATGATCCTATCATCACACATTTCCTCAAAACGTTCTCCGAATGTATCAAAAGAAAACTCTTCAGTTCATTATATAACTTTAAATAGCGTCCATCATAGACATGGATTTCCCCTCAAGCACAAATACACCAGAGTTTAGCCTTAGATTGTTTGGCACGGTTGACAAATGAAGATGATAGATTG
The DNA here is from genome assembly GCA_037176905.1 of Azolla pinnata. Lineage (NCBI taxonomy): Eukaryota > Viridiplantae > Streptophyta > Polypodiopsida > Salviniales > Salviniaceae > Azolla > Azolla pinnata. Next base: position 15,963 of record JBBBWG010032275.1, on the reverse strand, counting down.
TAATTATATTTCCGAAATGGCATTGAGATTCTGATTCGGTATAGACATAGTGTCTCCCTCATAATACTATCCTTGGACGGAGAATCTATCATACTCATTCGTTTGAAGATAAAGCAAACTCGACAGGCCATATATCCCTGTAAGAAAACATTAGGAGGACATGGATCAAACCACTACAGGAGTTAGGTGTGAAGATGACCTTCTATCAAGAGAATCTTATGTGTGCATACATAGTTCCAAGATATGGCCCAAATTCATAAGAGTTAAGTGCCTCGAACAACATTTGTCTAGCGCAATATTATCTACACTCTAGAGAAACTACTGATTGTTCTTGTCCCGATTATTGACTTGATTAGTTTACACATGGTTGCTTGCAGCGTGTTTGGATGGACCATAATCCTGGAACTGTACATGTACAGTGCCTGTGTCTAGACCCATGATTAGGATGCGGTCATATGGTGAAATCCATGAGTGCAAATGTATCAAACAATGTTTTGTGCAGATCATAGCTAGCTAGAATCTAAAGGAACGAAAATACCTACTGGCCTATTTCCGTGCATAATTGATTCGATTAGTGTAGACATGGTTGCGTTAGGCCACCATGTACTAATCGAAATGCATCCTTGCACCGTGTACTTACTCAACATGCATCCTTGCACCGTGTACTTACTCAACATGCATCCTTGCAGCATGTCATTCTTACTGGCAACATGTTTGGGTGTACCATTGAATGGATAATGCCTTGTGTCTAGAACCTTCGTTATTCAAATAAGAAATGTAGTCATAAAGCCAACATGGATACTGCAAAATGGCTTGCTTGGTTGCTTCTAGCCTACATCCTAAAGCTACGACTCTCATCTGATCTTGTCACAATCATAGGCATAGCTATGCGTTTATATCCACGTACAATCAATCAGGAGAGCCAAATACATAGCTAGAGATAGCCCAATCGATATCGTGCTATAACACCATTTGCACAAGCGTCGAGCTTATGCCAGTTCATTTTTATCTTCATTTTATCCTCATTTGCACATAGCCAGAGATACCCCAATCGATATCGTGCTATAACACCATTTGCACAAGCATCGAGCTTATGCCAGTTCATTTTTATCTTCATTTTTATCTTCATTTTATCTTCATTTGCACATGCGTCGAGCTTATGCCAGTTCATTTTTATCTTCATTTTATCTTCATTTGCACAAGCGTCGAGCTTATGCCAGTTCATTTTTATCTTCATTTTATCTTCATTTGCACATAGCCATTTACATGGAATTCCTGAGGTGAGGGGTCTCGGTTGTAGGCTAGGGCCAAAGGGTGCAAGCGGAACATCATCGGAAAGGAGAGCAGCTCCATACCTGTCCAGCAATGCGAGATCTTGGGAAGGGAAAAAAAAACATCGCCTTACCGGTCTAGCAAGTGAATTTTCGCCACGAGACCCTCATAGTGTTGAGGATCAGGATGGAGGGACGATCCTCCTCCGGTTCCTCCGTCCGCTGAAGCCGAGAATTGGATGCAAGAAGCGGGAACGGAGAGGTTAGGCCGACGGAATGCATAAGCAGCAGCAGCAGCAGCAGCAGCCAAACCGATCAGCGAAGCCGTAGCCATGAAAGGAGCTCTGGAGGATTCCGCCATGGATCAAAAACACACGGAGCTCGGAAAGAAAATCGTTCTCTTTGAATTTCACATTCACTACATAACACAAGAATTCGGGTCACAATAATAACATGTATTTCTTGTGTCCATTGCATTCGATCTGCTTCGCTGCGATTCTCGTCGTCGATTTTTGGTTTTGGTTTTGGTTTTGGTTTGATTTCATCGTTGTGGTTTGGATTATTTATATGGGCTTCGATCCGATTTGATCCGCTTTGTTTTGGTTTTGGATCGATTGCATTCAGTCTGGTTCGCTATCGATTCGGGTTGCTGCTTTGGTTTTGGTCCGATTTGGGGTTTGGTCTGCTTCGATCCAGCTGTTTTTCTGGTCTGGAACGATCTCGTTCCGTTCTGCTCGCTTCGGTTCATGTCGTTGGCTTGTGGTTTGGTTCGATTTTTTTGTGCAGGTTTTCGGATTGATTGTGTTAGGATTCATCCGATTCGATCCGGTTGTTTTAGCTTGGATCAACTGCATTGCATTCAATCTGGGTCGCCTCGATTCTTGTCGTTAGTTTGTTTTGGTTTTGGTTGGGTTCGATTTCATCGTTGTGGTTTGGGTTTACTTCCATCGGCGGCTTCGATACGATTCGATCCGGTTTGTTTCCGTTTTGGATCGATCGCATTCAGTTTGGGTTGCTTTGATTTGGTCTGCTACTACTTTGGTTTTTGGTCCGATTTTCGTTGCTCTGGTGCAACGAAAATCGGACCAGAACCTTAATCTGGCGCCTTAGACCAACTCGGCCATCTCGTCAATAAAAAGCTACAACGCCATAACATCGTTGGCTTGTGCATTTTTCGTTCACTTTCATTCAGAACTAATGCAACTACGGTAAGCATCCAATGCTTTGAATAAGCACATGACAACATTACTAGCAAATGTTTGTTCTTATCAAATCAAATGTTAAGAAGGGTATTACACTACCTCGTTTCGAAGCAAGAGGACATAAACAAACCTATGACGAGAGTGGGATTCGAACCCACGCCCTTTCGGACTAGAACCTAAATCTAGCACCTTAGACCAACTCGGCCATCTCGTCAAAGAAAATAATGAAGTCGTGATGTGACAAGCTTGTGGATTTTTCATTCATCTCACACCAATACCCTGAACATCCAAAGCGTTTATGGAACATTATTAAGAAATTTTTATTTCTAACGGATCAATTGTCGACGAGAGTACTGGTTCACCTAGCAATATCATTGCATCACACAAAAATAACGACGAGACTAGGATTTGAACCCACGCCTTTTCGGATGAGAACCTTCGTCAGCAAAACGTCACGTAACTGGCTGGTGGATTTGTCGTTCTCGTTCTCGTTTCATTCATTCGTTTTTGTGGATGTAACATTATTAGGAACTTTTTGTTTCCGTCATCGCCTTGTGGATTACTTGTCGTTGCCTTCATTCATCTAATGCGATTATCACAAACATCCAATGCTCTGAATAAGCATATAATTCTCTTAGAAAATTTCCATTCTTATCACATCGATTGTCAAGAGGGTATTGCTTCACCTCGGTTTGTGGTAAGTCGTGATAGGGAGTATCCACCATGTTGTGCCTATACTACCACGTTTCGCAACGAGAGGACATATACAAACACATGACGAGAGTGGGATTTGAACCCACGCCGTTTCGGACTAGAACCTTAATCTGGCGCCTTAGACCAACTCGGCCATCTCGTCAATAAAAAGCTACAGGGTTTGATCTGCTTCGATCCAGCTGTTCTTGGTCTAGATCGATTTCATTTTGTTCTATTCGCTTCGATTGGATCAATTTGCATCGAGTCTAGTTCGCTTCGATTCGTGCTGTTGCTCTTGGTTTGGTTCGATTACATTGTGCTGGTTTCTGGATTAATTATGTCAAGTTTGATCTGATTCAGTCAAGTCGCCATGGTCTACTTCAATTCGACACAATTTCAGGTCGATTTCATTGTTCTAGGTTTCTCTGGTTTGGATTTAATTACATCAAGTTCGATCCAACCGAATCAAAGCTTCAGTGTGTTGGTTGCATCGTGTGTTGGATTCACTTTGGAATCATCTCTTGCCAACTGCTTACTGTGCATTGACATGATCTTATACCAAATAGTGTTAGCTGTGCATTGACAAGATGGAAGTACCAAGATCTTTTCTTTGGAGGGGAGTTCTACCATCAACATGTTGAGAGCATCTCCATCACATTGTTGCATATGCTTGATTGAGAAACATATCTTCCATCTCAGATCTCTTTCTGATATGAATGAGATCAACAGGTTCCACAATTCAGTCTCCAACGATTCGATTCGCTCAAAGACCAGGAATCACCCATGAAGAAGTCATGGAATTCGGAAAGCTGTTCCTGCTTGCATTTCCACAAAATTCTACATTTCAAAGATCAGTGTACATCGATCTCCCGTTCCACACTGTACATGATGATCCCAGCAAAAACCACATGCATTTCTGCTTTACAAAGATATGCACAAAGTCCTGCAACCCCACAACCAAACCCCCCAAAAGATGAAAAAGCATGGCTTTGTTTTCTTCTCCCCTCTTTCCCTTTTTACCCTTTGATTTCAGTGGTCTTTGCAAAGTTAAAAGAGCAGAAAGATCTCGGAAGCGATGACAAAAGCATCTCCCCTGAGAAGAGCAGAAAAAAACTCGCATCGATTCGATCTCCGAAGGGATGACAAAGTGTTTTTCTTTTTTACCTGCAAAGAGCAAGACAGCTCGCATCGATTCGATCCCCGAAAGGGATGACGACGAAAACTGGAACTTCTGTTGTGTAGAGGAAGCTCTCCTTTCTCCATTGCTTCCGATTTTTCCTGCTTTCGAAAGGTTTTTCATGTCACGACAGGGGCCTTTCTCCTCAACACCAGCGAAGCCAAGCGCTTGAGCAGGGAAGGCTTCTTGTTCTTGTTCTTGTTCTTGTTCTTCTTGTCCAGTTTCTCGTCCCCCTGAGAGACGCTTTCGACGATGGGCAAAACCTTGCCATTGTTCACAGCATCTGCGGCAGCTGCAGTAGGAGCGATGGGCACCTTGAGACTCAAGACTTGGGAGAAGGCATCGAGGCCTGCACCTCTCCGTTCTCGGCCTTTGACATCGGTGACAATCTTCATAGCTGCAAGATCCCCTGCGTCATCATCATCACCACCACCATTGTGAGCATGATGAGCAACAAGCAGGGCTCCTTGGGCATTCAAGTTGCCGCTCCGCCTCTGCAACCGCTGCTGCTCGTGCTCCGCTCGCCATCTCCTCAAAGCTGCCTCGCTAGCCAGCTTCGCTTCCTGAGCTTCCTCGCCTCTCTTCCTCGCGGCCTCGAGCTCCGCTCGGCATGCCTCCACCTCCATAGCCATGTTCGCGAGCCTCTCCTGCGCAGCACTCTGGCGAGCCTTGGCGCCTTCCACGAGAGCTGCTACCTCCAGCACTCGCTTCTCTGCCGCACTCTCCGCCTCATCCGCAGCTCGCTTGAGGGAGGTGTACTCTTCCAAGGTTATGGTGATGATTCCCATGGACCCACCACCAGCCCCGGATTCGGATTCGGATTCGGCCTCGGCCTCTGCCTCTGCCTCGGCATTGTGTTGCGATTCGGATTCGGTCGCTGCTTTCGGCTCTGCCGTGGCCATGGCTTCGGAAGCTCGAGCCGCATTGCAGTGCGACTCGGATTCGGTCAAAGCTTTCAGCTCTGCCATCGCCATGGCTTCGGAAGCTCGAGCAGCTTCTGCCTCCTTCAGCGCTGCGGCTTGCCTGCTCATGGCGGTGCTTGTGGCAGCTCTCTCCTGCTCCGCTTCGTGCTTCGCCCTTCGAACCTGCTCCCTCGACGCTTCTGCTTCAGCCTTGGCTCGATCCGCTTCCATGGCCGCTTGCTTTATTGCCCCTGGCAGCTTCTCCTTCGCCTCCAATGCCTTTGCCAGCCCTTCCTGAGCTCGATGCAACGATCCTTTCACTCTTTGGATCTCATCCTGCAGTGATGCTAACGTTGCGCAAGCGATCTGCTCTCTCTCGTGCATCCTCTCCAGCTCCCCTGTTTCTACCTCTTCTCTCAGGATGAGCAAAGCTGCCGAGAGAGACGCACTCTCCTCCCTCGCCCTCTCCAGCTTCGCTTTCCACTCCTCGAGCTCCTCCACCATAGCCTTCTCCAGAGCCAAAGCTTCCGCAATCCCTTCTTTTCCTTCTTCTTTGGATCTCGATACCGCTGATTTTTCACGGACCCTTCCCACATCCTCATTCCTGGTTGTGCAAAACGGCATCTTCCTGCTCAGTTCCAACTCTTCTCGCAGCGTCCTCAATGATGCATTTGCATCTTCGAGCTTTGCTTCCAAATGCTCCATTTCCACACTCCGCTTCTTCTTCTCCTTCGTTGCTCGGTCTGGAGGGGAGGTCCTTGCGAGCGACTCACCTTCTTCCTTGCCATCTCTTAAGAGCACCACTTGCTCCTCTATATCTGTGAGCGTCGATTGTGCAGACGCTATGGCTTCTTCAAGAGACAATTGCTCTTCAACGAGTGCTTGCCTTTGCATTGAAGCATCCTCAAGACTCTTCTGAGCGCTTGCAATGCTGGCAGCTGCAGCATCACGAGAAGCCCTCGCTAGGGCAAGCTCTCCTTCCACATCTTCAATCTCCTTTGACACCTTCTCCAGCTCTGTATCCCTACTGCTCTTCTCATCTTCATCTTCTTCTCCTTCCTCGTTTATGGTAATTCGGGTAACTTCAGCCACATCTGAGAGATGGTCGGATGTCATCCTGGTCACTGGCGCTTTCTTTATTAGCATCGTAACATTCTCGAGCTCCACGAGAATGCTATCCACGTCCTTTTTACTGTCTGAGAGCCTCTTCCTATAACTTTCAACCTCATCCTGGAGTCTCTCAATATCAGCTTCTGAAATAGTACCATGTCTCTGTGGTTGCAAAAACAAAAAGGGAGTGTTCTGACAACATCATCAAGAGAAAGAACATATTAAATGCCTAATCGTATATTATATTTCTGCAAACATATTAGCCTGGGAATTTTCAAAATCACCAAAATTCACTTCCCTCTACGGTGAAGGGTTTAGATTTTTACCCACTTCATCAGGGCATTCTGGTAAATGTTCTAGAAAGGCTAAGTGTTTAGACTGTGTTAAGTGAAAAAGAAACCATAGCAAACCAAGGTGAATTTTCAGCAAAAGACGAAACCTCCAATGTAGCAGGGGCTTCAGTTTGATACGTCTGCTGCTGAGATTTCCGGTCACCAATCTCTCCAAACAAACTGAGTGCAGCTTTTACAGACTCGAATGGAGGAGCTGTAATAATCTCTGCACTGCCAGTCTGGGTATTTGACAAGAATGATGCTGCAGATAGCTTGGGCGATCCAATGGCTTTTCCAGAATCATTCTCATCTAGAAAGATTTTAGCAAAAGAAATATGAATTAGTATACTACAACAACGAATGATATATGCATGTTCGTAATACCACAAACCTATCTATCTATTGACTTATATATACATGCGCATACATCAGAACCGTTCAGTGGTTCTAACTTCGAAGAGCTTATACCCTAAATAGATTAACTACTATTTATGTTTGGGAATCATGTGCACATATACATGATTAAACCAACAATACAACCAGTTGATTTCATGGACAGGTCGGTATACATATCTATATATATACGATTCAAATCGATGTCATATTATGTGGATCCTGAAAAATCACAACCTTGAGCAGTCATCTGGTAACAGTACTGATAAGTTTTTCTACCATATCAATAGAGAGCATACGAATAGATGTTTCATACATTCTCTTTCCACAGACACCGACAGGTAAACATAAACTTCTTGATTGACATAGAGAAGCAATAGATGAAAACTTAGCCTTATACAGTGGAATAGAGTGAAACAATTATAATTCAGAAGCAAGTCATCAATAAACACATTTTAGGAGCATTCAGTTCATACAACAAGTAATTTTACAGACAAAAGTAGAGGCATAGACCATGAAAGATACAATAAGCGTTAAAATTCATTCAAAACATATGGGATTGATGTGCACAGTCGGGCTCCAAATATCTAGGATCGAGTACACATATTCAATTCAAATAGATAGGCTAGACGAAAACACATTCATTCGAAATATATAGGAAGTGTAGACGCACATAAATTCATTCAAAATATACCTATTCATTGAAGAAAACTGAGGCTGTGAAGGCTGGAATTCACAAAAAAAAAAAAAGCTGAAGTCTTTCTCTGCTCATCTGAAATTTCGATTTGATTTCTGCTTTGATGGCCTTGTTGTTGGGAGGATAAAGTCAAAATATATGGGATTGATGTACACAGTCCGGCTCCAAATATCTAGGGTAGAGCACACATATTCCTTTCAAATAGATAGGCTAGACGAAAACACATTCATTCAAACTATATAGGGAGTGTAGACGCACATAAATTCAGTCAAAATATACCTATTCATTGAAGAAAACTGAGGTATGAAGGCTGGAATTCACACACACACAAAAAAAAGCTTAAATCTTTCTCTGCTCATCTGAAGTCTCAATTTGAGTTCTGCTTTGATGGCCTTGTTGGGTGGATAAAGTCAAAATATATGGGATTGATGTACACAGTCCGGCTCCAAATATCTAGGGTAGAGCACACATATTCCTTTCAAATAGATAGGCTAGATGAAAACAAATTCCTTCGAAATATATAGGGAGGGTAGATGCACATCAAATTTATTCAAAATACATCTATTCATTGAAGAAAACTGAGGCTATGAAAGCTGGAATTCACAAAGAGAAAAAAGCTTAAGTCTTTCTCTACTCATCTGAAGTTTCAATTTGATTTCTGCTTTGATGACCTTGTTGTTGGGTGGATAAAGTCAAAATATATGGGGTTGATGTACACAGTGGTTCCAAATATCTAGGGTAGAGTGCACAAATTCACTTCAAATAGATAGGCTAGATGAAAACACACTCATTCAAATTAAATAGGGAGGGTAGATGCACATCAAATTCATTCCAAATACATCTATTCATTGAAGAAAACTGAGGCTCTGAAGGCTAGAGTTCACAAAAAAAAAAAAGCTTAAGTCTTTCTCTGCTCACCTGAAGTTTCCCTTTGATTTCTGCTTTGATGGCCTTGTTGTTGGGTGGTTTTGCTTGATAATGGTGAATCGATGATGAAGGAAGAAAGCTCCTGCTTCTCATCACCATCATCACTACGGAGCCCTCGAGAATCCACACGGTTGTGAGCTTCTGCAGGCCCTGCTCCGACACGAAGATTCTCGGGTTCCAAGTGACATGCATCAGCATCACCAGAGACCTTTGCTGCAGATTCTTGTTCTTCTTCTGTATGCCCGCCTGCCAGAGATTCTCCTCCCGCATGGCGAGCAGAATCTTGTGCCTGCTCCATCTTTCCAGAGGCTTTCACATGCTCGCCTCTTCCAGAATCGTCTACAGGATTCCCTGCTGGAGAATCTTGGATACGCTCCATCTGTGAAGAGCCGAGATCATGGTATGGGCCCCTGCCCGAATCGTGACGGGAAGAGGACTCCTGGAGCCGATTATTCTCGCTCGCGTTAGGGTTAACCGTCCCTGCAACATCCCTCTCCAGAAGCTCGGTTGCCTCTGGAAACCGAGGTTCCACCGCCGAAGACGAAGAAGAAGCCGAAGAAGAAGAAGGCAGCTGGTGAGCCGTGTCGAGGAGCTTCTTATTGCCTGTGAAGGAAGGAGAAGGAAGAGCTGGAGGGGCGGAATGTGGCGGTGGAGGAGCTTCCATGGCTTCTTCTTCTTCTTCTTCTTCTTTCCTCTTTCTTTCTTCTGTCTTTCTTCTTTCTTCTTCTTCTTATTCGAGCGGGGAGGAAGACGGCTATGGCGTGGTCAAAGAAAGAAGGCGCAGAGGGGGATAAAAGAGAAGATTCGATCGATCGATGACTGTGCAGGAAGAGGATATGGCGGAGGAGGAGCTGCACACGGACCCAACACGCAGACAGAAAGAAGAAGAAGGAAGAAGAAGAAGAAGATGATGATGATGATGGTGATGATGATGATGATGATGGTGGTGATGATACTGATGGGGATGATGATGATGGGGATGATGGTGATTATGATGATGATGGTAGTGATGATGATGGTGATGATGGTGATGATGATGGTGATGATGGTGGTGATGATGGTGATGATGGTGGTGATGATGGTGATGATGGTAGTGATGGTGTTGGTGGTGATGGTGATGATGGTTATGGTGCTTGCTGGTGATGGTGACGATGGTGATGGTGACGATGGTGATGGTGATGATGATAATGATAATGGTGATGGTGATGATGATGATGGTGGTGGTGGTGGTGGTGGTGGTGTTGATCATGATGGTGATGATGGTTATGGTGCTTGCTGGTGATGGTGACGATGGTGATGGTGATGATGATAATGATGGTGGTGATGGTGATGATGATGATGGTGGTGGTGGTGGTGGTGGTGGTGTTGATCATGATGGTGATGGTGATGGTGGTGGTGATGATGCTGATGGTGATGATGGTGATGGTGATGGTGATGATGATGGTGGCGATGCTAATGGTGATGATGATTATGCTGACTGCGGTGATGATGATGATGATGGTGTTGATGGTCATGGTGATGATCATGGTGATGGTGCTGACAGTGAATGATGATGATGGCGGCAGTGATGATGATGAATCGGTTGCTAGTATTGATGATAGATAGCATAGATCCCTACCGGATTCGATCCTGCTATTGCTGGCTGGAGAATAATCGGTTCCAGTATTTGGTAGATAGATAGATCGATCCGATCCTGCTGTTGCTCATGGGTTCAAATCTCATGGACCAGCCTGGCATGGGTTCAAATATCATGTTGCTCCATCATAGCAGAAGAAGAAGAAGAAGAAGAAGAAGAAGAAGAAGATGATGATGGATAAATGGCTAGATAGATAGATAGATAGATCCCTATCCGATCTGATCCTGCTACTGCTGGTCATACATGGGTTCAAATCTCGTGTTCATCAATTGCAACAACAAGATGATGATGCTGGTGATGATGATGATGATGATGAATCGGGTCCCATAATGATAGATACATAGATGGATGGATAGACAAATAAATCCCTGTCTAATCCGATCATACAGTTGGCAATTACAGAAGAAGAAGAAGAAGGAGAAGAAGAAGATCGGCTTCAGCTGTGGCTTTCACATTTCTAGTGGCATGTCGGGTTTCTGAATGGCGATTTCGGTGAAAGATGCTAGACAAAGGTTTATATCCTGCTCGGTTGCTGAAGCAACATTGATGATGCTCATATTACAATTGCGAGGGTCATTAACTGGAAATGTTCTGTTTTTGTTCACGTTTTCAATGGGTTTTTCATCGAAGGTGATACAGCTTTACCAATGCATTGTATAAGCTGTCTATCTTCGATACGGTATAGTTGGACTTTGAGAAATGGTTTCTTATTGGATGAGCTCCCTAAAGCATCTCAATAACATGATATACCTGCATGCACACATGCATACATGTAAACCTCAAATCTCGTCGCAGAATCTACACTGATCATTGATTCGCCGCGTTTCTTTCTTTCCTTTTTTTTGTTTTTGTTTTTGGTTTTGCTATCCGATTTGTTCATATCTTGCTTGCAAAAGCATCGTCGTCGATTATCATTTTTGCACGCTTTTCGTCGTTAACAACATTAGGGGGATAAAGAAAGGAAAGGGAATCTCCGATTTTTTTGCGATTGATTACTACTCACTACAGCTTCCTCCTTTTGGATGAATGCCATTCATCGATTGATCAATCGATCGATCGATGCCCTTTTTGTATTCTGCACATGCCCGAACAAAGCGCGAGTTCAATCGACGCGTTATCTGATCTCGTCCAATCCGATTGAGCGCTCTTTGTAGAATCGAAAAACCTCGCGGGGAACTTTAATCACATCGTATCTGTCGCAATGAGCTAAAAAGTGGGGTTTTTGTCGCTGAAGGCTTCGATTCTGAGGCATAAAGACATATGGCCACCTTATAGGGTACAGGTCGATTCTTGAGCAGAATCTTACACGGGCCCTGTAATATATAAGGTTTGTATTTGATTATTTTAGGTCTTTGAGCATGTTATGTAATCGGAGCTTGAGGAACGGTTTCTTATTTGATGAGCTTTCTTGAGTATCTCGACAAATATAGAGGATCATTAATTGTAACACTCGCAAACACCCATCTAAGCTTGCCGACGCCTGCAAACCTTATGTGCTTTTATTTTCCTTTCCAAAAAGAAAGCCATCATTCTTTTTCTTAAAATTCAAATATTCTGTAAAATTTACTGTTCTCCTGAAGCATTCTTTTGGGCGACTTATCATCAATCTCGAACGCTCGGAACATTCTCGACCGCGTTTGCAGCCTGCAGAAGCATGGTTCGTTCTTTGTGAAGGATAAAAGAATGGCGGTTTTTTATAATTATGTTGTATGAGAACTTTGTTTCGAGAAGAGTTAAAATTTATATTTTTTAGTATCACAACACCTTAGAAGGTCGACCTTGCCATATCACCACTTCTAAAGTGGTTTCACTGGCAAGGAGTTTTTTGTACTGTCATGTTGTTTTAATACAGATACACATTTACGGAAAAAAGAAAGACTTCATCAGGCCAAGAATCATACTCAAACATGTGTCCATAATATAATTATGTACCGTGTGTGAAGACGCTCGTGCTCAATATTCAATTAAGAGCACCTGTAAGATCTAGATAGTTGTACATACCACAGAGTTCGCTAGCACATGCAAAAAATTTTAATGTTCCAAGTGCAATAACCATTACTTGAAATCATGGATTTTAGTCGAGAAAAGATCGTGTGTTCGTATTCGAGTACAAAAGTATTATTCGAGAATTAATAAGACTCCAGAGTATAAAAATAAACCATTCATTTTATAAAAAAAATGTATAAAATTCGGAAAAAAAAGGAATAAGTTTGGATTAAATCAATCTAAAATCTAGAATATAAATTTTTTAGGAGAGTTGCTGAGATTCAAACCCAAATCCACAGTTTGAAAGCATTTTAGTTTAATTATGGGTAGTGATTGAAAAAGTTAAAGTATTCTACATGTAATATTCGCATTCGTTTATCATTCGCATATTCGTGTTCGATATTTTCGGCGGACGCCAATATTATAATCTATGTTTGAGAACTTATTAAATTGCATTCGATCATTCTTTCGAAGACTTGTATATAAACTCTCTTGAATTCAACATATATATATAGAGAGATAGATAGATAGATTAGTATACAGCTTGGCTCTATTGACGATCTTAATATTTTGACAACAAAATCTAATGTTTGAGTGCAAACTTTGTAAGCTTAACTAGTTGCATTGAACAATATTGTTTTTGAAGGACTTATGTGTAAGCCTCAGTTGAATCCCTGATTGAATATATCTATCTATCCATCTATCAAAATAATACGCCTAAAACCCGTCAACTATATCCGTATTTTACCAGTTTTAGAGCTCATTTATGGTATGAAAGCTATATTTGGTGAGAATGTAGTTATACCACTGAGGCTTAAAGAGTCCTCTTTCTTTTTTGGGAGACCCCTAAAAACAAAGTTTCACAATTGGGCCCATGCCAAAATTTTCAAAACATCTCTCCAAAATCGAGACATCTGATCATCTCCCAAGCTTAATGAATCACAGCCTTGATTCGCAATCTAAGCTGTATCCGATCGCATAATCTTGCTTAAGCTTTAATTAAGCACAAGCCTATATTCATCATCCAAAGCTTTAATCCAATCGCAATTTTTAGCAAAGCATTTGGACTTTAGCCTTATTAAGCAAAGTTGGCAAGAACATTGTAGACATCTTGAGCGACCAAGATATCTTAAGTTTTTTTTTTAACACATGAGTTGAAGGTTGTTATTGGTCAATTTCGTAGTTCCTCTCATTAATTCGTGGTTGAGATTGGCTACATAAGCTACATTAATTAGAAGTAAAATGTGAGGAATACTTTTATGTGTCTAACCTATATACAAATGTTGGAGAGAAATTTAGAGATATCTTTATCATTCTTGTTCACACAATGAGCTCCACAAATTGTAGGAAACTAGAAAAATATATTCTTAGAACTTAAAAACATACAAAAGGATCCTTAAAAGATTTAACTGTCTCTTCTACTAAACTCTTATACTTTATTTTTCAAGGGACTACTAACTATTGACTACTAACTATTGATACAAATGTTATATTAGACCTTGTCAAATGCAGAAACTGAGAATCAAAGCCATAGATTGTTTGGTTTAAAGTATGATATCATGAAGTATGAGCCATAGATTGTTATAAAGAGAGCTGTTTTTTCAAAGAATTTACCACTCACATTGCAGGAAAGCTCAATAAAAACTTGATCTGCTGTTTGTAAGACTTCCCGTGAACAAAATCGGAGGCCATTGAGGCCATGCTGAACTTTGCATAGACCGGAAGGAAAAAAAAAAGGTTAATTCTAACGAACATCAGAGGATTTTACAATTCATCATTAGTGACCTATTTTGGTGATACTGTACATAGAAGTGGGGAAATGAGAAAAAAGAGAGACATAATACAACCCCCACGTTCCTCATGCATCCGAGCTTTCATGTTCTGTCTTTCCTCTTTAATTTCCACTTCTTGTTCGCTTCCTTACTAGAGAGATCACACAAAACATCACAACATGAGAATAATACACAAAATGAGGCTTAAAACCTTAAGGTACACTGGTCGGTAACTCTTCTATTTTTGGCAAGTGAATCACAATAGCACAGACAAAAGAGAGAGCAAAACGAGACTGACCATACTGCACGCTTTGGTCGATAGCGTTTTATAAATGGTAAGTGAATCACAATTACATTAGACATAGTCGAACCTCTATCTTTTTATTCCTCTTCTGATTTAAGTTGCAAGTGGGTAATTAATTACCTCAAATTGCTAGCATCTGCATTGTGATGAGTCAAGCACTGTAGAGATCCTGTATTACTCGGCAACAATGACCCAGCTATATCCAAAAAATCATCCTTCTCCCCAACACTGCAAACGCATAAAGAATCATTCTTCTCTTTTCCTCTCAATCGTAACTACATGCCCTAGGAAGCTATTATGCTGATCAACACAAGGCCTTGGTTCCTCGACCCTGACTAGCACGCACCTTTGTTGCAACATTATATTGAGCTGCCTAAAACAAGATGCCAAATTGGTGTAATTTCTGATCCACAACAGCCTCAAAGTTTACAAATAGTTGGTTGGCAATACTGCAAATCTTAACTATGAAGTTACCCCACAATTGTAATTATAACTTCAAGCAAATAAGCCGATCCCAGCCTCTTTTTCGTCTATTGTATTAGCACCAAAAGCCTAGTGATATTGCCTCAGTTTTATGACCTTTAGGTAATATCAACAAGTATAGCGTATAACCCAACTATGCTTCCTTCAAATATTTACACTACAATAACGCCCATTTATTTTACCTGCCTCCAAAATTGTCAAGTTACTGGCATTGCACGATTATTCTGTATTTAATCTCTAAAATGCTTACGATTCTTATAATGACTTGTACAAGATCTAATGTGCAAGATCAAGAACCAGGAGAGATATTCACTTGTACACTAATAGAGACTCATGTTTAGGAAATGTCAGACAGAAATTAGATTCAGAAAAACCACCTTTTCACAGAGAATCTGATGGCAGTGCCCAATTTGATGAAATGGTGCTCAGCATCATTGCCCCAAACTCGTTCAAAGTTCTCCTATCATTTCATTCTAAAGTTAATCCAGAGAAGCAGAAAGAAAAATTACATAACCACCTTCCCCAGATGATGTAACACAGATGATAACATAAAATCTTTGATAAAACCATACCTCTGAAAATTGGAAGCCTTCTCTTATGTCACTGATACCAATAGCTGCATTGAACAATCCGAGTACCAAGACCCCAATATAATCCTCTTCGATCTTGTTCACTTTTCCCTCTAGTCACATGGAAACAGGATTCAAAAAGGTTGTTTTTTTGTATCCAAAAAAGCTTCTGTTTTTCCCAGACAGTACATGGGACATGAAACTTGAAGCCTACAAAAGCTTGAAAGAACGTTTTTGTGTACCCAAAATCATCCCAATCTTCGGTGAGAATATCAAAAGCTTTGCTGAGGCATTGACTACAATATAAGGAGCTAAACCCGGTAATATCTTTGCAACGTGGCCCGGAATCCTCAGATCCAAGTAAGCCAAGACTACACCATCAAGGTCCTCGTTGCATCTGTATGGGCATACATCTTTCTCACTTAGATACTTCCACCTCTCTCTCTCTCTCTCTCTCTCTCTCTCTCTCTCTCTCTCTCTCTCTCTCTCTCTCTCTCTCTCTCTCTCTC
>JBBBWG010032264.1:30962-42694 GCA_037176905.1 Azolla pinnata | reverse complement strand
AGAGAGAGAGAGAGAGAGAGAGAGAGAGAGAGAGAGAGAGAGAGAGAGAGAGAGAGAGAGAGAGAGAGAGAGAGCTCCACAGACATGGCCTCTCCCCTGTATTCGGCTTTTCCTCTTCGCTTTTTTGTGGATGGAATGGCTTTTCTGCGCATAGCTTCGCCGGGAAGTTTCGGAGCGAAACCCTCCCTTCATTCCGCAGCACCATCACTTGTGCTGTATGCGCACAACCAAAGACACGCGCCAGAAATCATCACAAAATGATGTGCCTGTCCCTCTGCAGTAATGCCGTCCGCACGGGGTTCGGATGATAATGCCCATACTTCCTGCGTGAATTATGTTTCTCAGCCCATGGATGGATAGCATCACATGGCGTGCAAGTTTCTTTAACTTAGGTAACCAGTTATGCTCCATGCTTCTGGCAGACTATGCCCTTTGAATAATTTGTGCATACAATTGATAGAAAAAATTGTTTTTTGCAAATATCAACGCTTTGAGCTGATTCATCCGGATTCGGATGATAATGCCCATACTTCCTGCGTGAATTATGTTTCTCAACCCATGGATGGGTAGCATCACATGGCGTGCAAATTGCTTGAAAACATCAAACTGGTTTGTCAAAAGATGGAAAGGATAACAGTTCCGATATATCATGAAATGCATTGAAATTAAGTTGCCTCTGTGGCCCCTTTCCTTTCCATTTTTAACACAGGGCAAGTAGGGTCTGTAGACAATGGAGAGAGGGTGTCCAATGCGCATTCATGTACCGAGAAAAACTCAGCTTTTCAGGATTGCGAGTCAGCGATGAGTGTGCGGTGAGAGTAGTAGAAGGTGCTCATAACCTAACTGAACTTGACATGTAATCAATCTTTCTCTCTTTCTCTTTCTTGCTTTCGTTTTTTTTCACTCGATTGATCAAGATTGGGCTGCATAATGCTCAACAACCAGACATGTACATTAAATCAAATTGTTGTGCACTTGAACCACAGAATGTACAGGCATGATCAAAGAGTTGTATATTGCTATATTTATGTCATGCATCATGACCTTGAATATCGTGCATTGCATAGAGACAAAGCACTTGTATGCACGCATGTATAGGCATGTAAGAAGCTGTGTTCTTCCATGATTTGAGCACACATTACATACAAACAAGCATTTTACACGTGCACATGTGTATAAAATCGTTGTATTTCTACATGACATGCGTCATGAAATCAAATGTTGTGCATTACATCTAGCAGGTATCTGCACGCACACATGTACATAATGCTCAACAACCAGACATGTACATTAAATCAAATTGTTGTGCACTTGAACCACAGAATGTACAGGCATGATCAAAGAGTTGTATATTGCTATATTTATGTCATGCATCATGACCTTGAATATCGTGCATTGCATAGAGACAAAGCACTTGTATGCACGCATGTATAGGCATGTAAGAAGCTGTGTTCTTCCATGATTTGAGCACACATTACATACAAACAAGCATTTTACACGTGCACATGTGTATAAAATCGTTGTATTTCTACATGACATGCGTCATGAAATAAAATGTTGTGCATTACATCTAGGCAGGTATCTGCACGCACACATGTACTGGCATGTAAACGGTTCTGTGATAAGTATGGAGTGTATCATGAAATCAAATATCATCTAGATGTCGGGCATGTGCATATACATATGGACAGCTGTGTAAAAAGTTGTATCGTTACAAGTAGTAAAGTCTTTTGCTCCATTACATCTGACAGCTCATCTAGTAGGTGGGGATGCAACATCACAGACAGTGGGTTGAAGAAAATCTCTCTTGCAGCTTGTTGCCCGAAATTGACATGTGTCTCACTCTGGGGCGTCTCAGCAATAACTGATGAGGGAGTCATTCAACTGGTGTGTTCTAATTCCCTTACTATTTCCACCGAAGTTTTAAATGAAGGTTTGCTGTGAAATGAAGTTCGTTGCCTTTGTCTATCTGGGTTTAGTGTAGAAGCTAACTTTTTGTGTAAATGTGTTTATACATACACACTGACACATACATATTGTAATTTGTATGGACACGCGCGGACACACACACATGCACAGAGTTGACAAAGTGGTCATGCCTCTAGAAGGTTAATTGTGGTTTGATAGTTAACAAAATAAGAATTTGTGTACTGTATCCTAATACCTAGTTAACCTTACTCCTTCGATGTAAGTTCTAAAAGAGGGTTTACAATCTAAGAGAGATACAAAGTGTAAAGTAAATTTGTATCTTTTCGCTATTCCACTCCTGGTCACACACACACACACACACACACACACACGGTCCCTTAACGACTTGCATGTAATCCCCCAATAAGGCTAATGGATATCTGATAGTTAACAAAATGAGATTATTCTTAGTATCATAAAGCTGGAAGTGTTTTATACTTTCTCAAATTACTTCAATGTCAAATTGCTGATTCCCTGCTTCTCCAGGTATCGATGGCAGTCTCTCTGGAGCATTTAAACATTGGTGGAACATTTATCACTGACGATTCTCTCTTTGCTATTTCTAAGCACTCTCGAAAGCTGAAGGTAAGGTAATCTGAATGCGTATTCATAGCACCTTTACGAATACGTATCTGTTTATGGCATGGGATAAAAAAGAAAAAGGCATGAAGATCTCATCGACACTTAATGTGGGTTAGATAAGTCGGTGAATCATTGGAACTACCATTCTAGCTTGAGATGTTTGAGAATGAATTACGGCGCTTCGATTGTAGCATGATCATCAACATGACATACGAAGGAAACGCATTGCTTTTCTAAAGGAGAGCTAATGTGGTCCCTTTTGGTTTTGACTTCTTTTTTTGGTTGTAGGTTTTGAATCTTTGGGGATGCAGACACGTTACAGAGAGAGGGATTTTGTCATTAGGAATCGGCTGCCCAAGTCTTTCTTCTTTAAATGTGTGGGGATTAAGCATTGCTTCTGACCATTACAGGCGCTTGCTATCAATGAAGCCACATCTGCTACTAAAGATGGGATCGTCGCAGGGTTCTTAGCACAGGATGCGAATTGCGTACTAGAGGCAAGAAATTTCAAGCATATCATGCAATCAGATATGCAATGTGTGTTGTATATATGTATCTGTTTATGTATGTATGTATGTTTGTATGTACAGACTACAGGAAATGAGAATTAGTATCTCAATTGAGCATTCTCAAGATTATTCATTGTACATTCCAATGCAACATGTATAGATTTGAGGGGGTCGATATATGTATGTATCATTGAAAATCACCCCCTTATTGATACATCATTGAATAAAACCGATGGAGCAAGCAAACGTTTCTCTACGGTGGAGAGAACATAAGAAACCAGTGCTTTGAACCGCACTGTGTGAGGAAGACATGGCTGTTCAGATGGGATTTTTTTCTCCATTAACTGTGTAATTAAACCCGAAATCTTTTGAACAATAATATTGATATGGATTCATTTGTCACTTAAATTCGCAATAGGCCTCGAATCTTAATGCTTTTGTTGCCAATTGAGTTGATGATTGTGCTATTACATAAGGTTCAATCTGTGTATAAGGTGCTTATCCTAACAAGGATTAATCCATTGGAAAATGTGACATGGAATCATCTGCTCGAGAAGCATTATACTTGCGGAATGATTTGTGAGTTGTAGTGTTGACCCAACCACATTTTTGATGCATTGCAACAGCCTTTTGACTTTGACCATGACAATGCTTAGATGTTGACAAACCAACACTCGGAGATTCGACAAACTTGTTCCACGTAATACTGCGTTACGATGCTCTTTTATTGATCATGGATCAAAATCTATCTTGCTTAAATACGTCAGCTGATGATTGCAAGTCTACCTTATATGCCTAAACGACATGCTAGAAAAAGTTGCAGCTTCGTCGAGCATGTATCCATGGTAACGTTTCCCCACAATTTAGACACGATTACTGTTGCATACCTTCCTCTGCCATTGCTAATCGACGAGGAAATCTGGTAAGCGAGAATTTGGCGATGCATATGTAACTAAGAATCCTATTCGAATGTATGAGATCTAATCCAAACTAGTATGTCCCAGATTGATATGCTTATGCATGTACACACATATGCATGCATGCATGTCTACACCGTATGTTTATGTGGGCATATGTATGTATGCATGGTTGTATACACCGTATGTGTGTGTGGGCATACGCATGTATATATATATATATACATCGCATGTGTATGTGGGCATAGGTATGCCTGCATGGATGTATGCACCGTATGTGTGTGTGGGCATGCACGAATACACCGTATGTGTGTGTGGGGCATGCACGTATACACCGTATCTGAGTGTATGCATGCACGTCTACACCGTATGTGTGTGGCTACGTATGTATGCGTGCATGTATACACCGTATGTGTACGATGTACATACCGACAGGCAGCTCAGAAGAGAAGCGGCAATGGCGAGGGTTTTGTAGAAGAGAAGACTGATCGGAACTCTGCGCTTTCTCCTTCTCTTTCTGCTCTTCGCCGAGATGCCGCCCAAGTCCACCAAGAGCAAGGAGCCTGTGGCCGAGCGACCCATTCTCGGACGCTTCACCTCCCACCTCAAGATCGGAATCGTAAGCAAATCCCCGCTCCTTTTCACTCCCAACCCCTCTCCTTTTCCTCCCCCTCTCCACTCGATTCCTTCCAAAACCCTAATCTTCATGGACATTTCCCCCCCTTTTCCCCGATTTTGGGTGCATTTCGCGTTACTTTTGGTTACGGGTTCGTTCCAAGGTTGGGTTGCCGAATGTCGGGAAGTCTACTCTCTTCAACACGCTCACCAAGCTCTCCATACCTGCTGAGAACTTCCCCTTCTGCACTATCGAGCCCAATGAGGCCCGTGTCAATGTTCCTGACGAGCGCTTTGAATGGCTTTGCCAGCTACACAAGCCCAAAAGCGAGGTAAGGGTATCTCTTTCGTTCGTAGTGTATTTTTGCGGTTTTGTTTCCTTTTTGTAAAACCAAAACCATGTAAATGAAAACCTGCAAAGATATTCACTAGCTGCTTGGAAAAAATTAATTTTTGGGAATTCCTGTCTATTTGATTATAATGCTTCGTAAATGCATCAGGCACTGAAGTTTTTTTTTTTCTCTTTATACCTTATTGTGTTTGAGTATATGGTGAAATTATCCTTGACAACTTTGTCGAGAACTTTGAATGGTTTTCTCTTGCCAAGTATTCAAACTTGTCAAGGTTACGCACATGTGCAAGAAGATTGAATTTGCTATCGGTGAGGATTTCCTAAAATATGTGGAGGATGCATGCATGTGCTACCTGTGATCTTGGTAAGAAGCTTCTACATACCTGTGGGAGATGAAAAAATGTACTGTCCTTGTGAGATCAAATAGGATCCACAGGATCTCAAGACAATACAATGAAGGTCATCACTCATCTATGGAGAAAATCCTGTGAAACCGGTTGCTTTACTTTAATATCTTTAACGTACGGAATGCTGAGAGCAGGAAATGGGCATCTGCTAAAACCTGATGAGGGTTTCTCCCAGTTTGGAGGGGTCATCCTGGGATCAAAAAAGATGTTTTCTGCCTTACTAGATCCTGTTAGGTATAGAAATGATTGTGTAACTGGATTCATATTGATCACTTGAGATGATTATCTAATTACATGGACATAGAACGCTATAGACATGCACTGCCAACATTTATTCCATGCATTGTATTTTTTCTCTGGTGCTTAGCAACACATTTAGAAACATGTTAGTTTGGTGCTCCAGTGCTTGCACAGTAGCGCTTTTACAACCATGTGATATGTTGATGAGAAGACCAACCATAGACCATCTAAAGTTTTGAACACTGATGAGGGATGTGATATTTAAGGCACATATTTATAAGCTAGACTTGAGGGCAAAGTAGTGAGAAGTCTTGAAAGATGTTCAAGAATTGCAGTTCAATGCCCTGGCTATTTTACTCAGATCAAAAGCTGGTGAGAGAAGCGTTGTTCTGTTGTAAATATACATTTTAGGTGCCCAAGCATATTAGTGACCTAAACATACATGATAATCTTTTATATGGTGGAAAGTTTATGGATTAATGCAGTGATCTTGTCATGTTGGAGTACACTATTTCGACTATGTGGAAATTCATGAACTATCAATTTATGTTTTCTTTTGATTTTGGAATTCCCTCCTATTCTGTCTATTCCCAACGTGATGGACTTTGCGAATTACAAACACTTGTGTTGTTTGTATCTATCTCATCTTCGAAAGCTACACTGCAGTAACTTTGTTTGTTAACTATAATTATCTTTATGATTTTTTTTTTCTAGGTCTCTGCATACTTGGAAGTACATGATATAGCAGGATTAGTGAGAGGTGCTCACCAGGGACAAGGCTTAGGAAACAGCTTCTTATCCCACATCCGAGCAGTTGATGGCATTTTTCATGTGTTAAGTGAGGAACCTCCTTTAGTTTCCATCCTCTGTGTAATGGTTCTAATATTCATGGTTGTACCTTATTCAAGTGGGAGTATACATATCTATATCATATAATTTCTTACTATATAAGGAATATCAATTTTGGTAGATATTTCATGGTAAATTATTTTTTTTGAGGGTAATATGTCAATCACCACCTGCTCAATAATACCGAATGAAGTTGTCTGGGAGCTGTGTGAAATATGATTCAGAACCATTACATCTCTGGGTCTCTATTTTTGAAGCTTGAGAAATATTTCACAGTGCTTTATGCTCTTGAGATAGAATATTTTTTGAAAATTTTGAGTAACTTGAAATATATAATTACGTCAATGAATGCAGGAGCTTTTGATGATCCCGAAGTTATCCACGTAGATGATTCTGTGGATCCAATTAGAGACTTGGAGATTATTACAGAAGAATTGCGTTTGAAGGTAATGATTTTGCAATGAATTACTCGCTATTATTTCTGCCCTTACAGTATTTTTTGTGCTGGATTTGTTTGCTATGTATGATTGATATGACAATTTAGAGGAAATCTCATTAAAATTGCTTGATGTACTTTGAAATATATTACCTTACATTTCCATATGAAACTCTGTTCAAGGATCTGGAGTTCATTACAAGAAGAATTGAAGATATTGAGAAGACATTGAAGCGCAGCAATGACAAGCAGCTAAAGCTAGAGCTTGAGTGCTGCAAGAAGGTACTTCAAAAAATCACTTTCCTATGCAGGCCACATTTTGTATTCTATGGTCATCCTAGTTACGGTTATGCTCATAAATGTTTATTGTTTCAGCTTGAAGAAACATTAAAAGATGGACAAGATGTAAGACTTGGAGATTGGAAAGCAGCCGAGATAGAGTTTTTGAATGGTCTTCAATTGCTCTCTGCCAAACCAGTCGTGTACCTGGTTAGACATATTTATTTCTAATTTGCTATATTGAATGTCACAGCCCAAATCTCTGGTTTTTTCCAAGAAACTATATTGTGTAACATTTTTATTTTACATTATTTCAATTTGCATTGTCATAAGTCATCACTATGCATCAAACAGGTGAACATGACAGAGAAAGACTATCAACGGAAGAAGAATAAGTGGCTTCCAAAGATTCATGGATGGTAATGATGATGAGTCCAATTTATCTAAGTTTAGGAATTTGAATGCACAGTATATCCGGGTAGGCATTGTTGTTGATTCTCTTTTTTTCATCTTACAAATGATAGGGTGCAAGAGCATGGTGGTGAGCCGATTATTCCTTTCAGTGGCGCCTTTGAGCAGAAGCTGGCTGACATGCCTGATGATGAGGCGGCTGTTTATTGCAAAGAAAACCAGTTGCAAAGGTGTCTTCCCTTCACCATCACTTCGTTTTTCAATAGTATTTAATATTTTATTCTATCCACAGAAAAGTGATCCTGGGAAAAGGTTTTTAGATCTTGTGATTCTTCATATATGGAAATGGTGATAGAAAGTAGTTCTTTAGATTGAAGGGAGTTTTGGATCAAAAAATTTCTTCAGCACTCTTTCAGAAACAGATTTTGACAGTATTTGAGCCTTGTCTTAAATTATTGACTTGCGTCTAGGTGCTTATCAGCTGCTCGTGAGTTTTTGAACACAATTTTGACAGTATTTAAGTTCCTTGTATGAATTGAATGGCAGTGCCTTGCTAAGAGAATCAAAATAGGCTTTTATCTTAAATAATTATCAGATGTTTTCAATTTTATAAGCTTTTGACATTATTCATGTTCTTTGTATTGACGGAATGGCAGTGCGCTCCCGAAGATTATCAAAACAGGGTTTTCAGCTATCAATTTGATTTATTTCTTCACTGCAGGGCCAGACGAGGTACTCATCCTAAATGAAATGATCACGTTCAGGTTTACAATATAGATATATAAGGGTAAAAGCACAAAATACCCTTTCTAAACACACATATATGTAGGGCATTTATAGTCTGTCAAAGTCTCCAGAATGCCCCTTGCTCTTGAAAATGTTAGGTAGGCATCTTTAGGTGCGTCCCTATAACGTGAAACCAGAGTACTGTTGATTTTCTGGAACAACAAAATCATTTCATACAGCAACAAGATTGTGATATGTATATTGTTAAAAAGCGTTTAAGCAGAGGACTTAGTTGGGAGGGTAATTTTTGCGGAATCCGTCATGAACCTTAATGGAATCCTTTGAACAATGCTACCATTGGCAAGAAACAAGCCACAAGTGGAAACTGGTTTGTCCTTGATGATATGGAAGGAACAGGATGTATATAAATGGTGGTTATTTGTTTGAAATGAAGCTTTGAACCCTAAGCATTGGATTTGTTATTGGTTGTAAGGGAAGCAGATGTATATGATACTCTTATTAGTTCGGACTGCAACTAACTGTAAAGTGTAGCCTAAATATATTAAATCTGTAGTTGAGCCCTAGACCATAAACCAGGACCTTTTTAGTGGACTCTAGAACTGTAAGACCTATCATTAGCTTTTAGGTGAACATCAAAACCTATACAATGACCCTTGAAGAACAGCGTAAGCCCTCAATTTTGGATTGTGGGTCAACCCAAATATCCTAAACCCTGAAAGTTGTAGAACAGCGTTGGATTGAAGGTGAATCCAAAACCTGAACTTTGGCTTGTAGGTGAAGTGCTGGCAGATCAGGAAGCAAACAAAGGCACCTCAGGCTGCAGGAGCCATCCATACTGATTTTGAGAAAGGCTTTATCTGTGCTGAGGTACCGATAAGATATTATATTTATCTTTCACAAGGAGTTTGGGTTTTTGCATGATGTGAAATGATGCACTACAGCTGTTTACAAACAAACGGTAGATGAGAGCTGACATTTTTTTCAGGTTATGAAATTCGAAGACCTAAAGGAGTTGGGATCGGAAGCTGCTGTAAAGGTATTGATCATGGGTACCCTTCTTGAATCAAACATGAGTATGCGTTGAACTATTGGTAGATAGACTATGTCAAAGTCAACGGGCGAGTGTTGTGCTTGGGAAATAGAAATGGTAACAAAAATGCGTGAAAGCAATTCTGGGCAATCATATAACATTGTGACAATGCTGTACAAAGCTCATTTTTCCCTAGGGATTGCTAGCAGGCTTGTTATGAAAACAGACGGTAGGTGTCATAGATCTAACTATTCTTACAAATAAAGCCACAAGGATGAAGAGTGAGTATCATACTACAAAATATAATTAGAATGAATCCTTGGTAAGTTTTACCTGTTTTTTCTGTACTTGACAGGCCAATGGAAAGTATAAACAGGAAGGGAAGACGTATGTTGTCCAGGATGGAGATATCATATTTTTCAAGTTCAATGTATCCTCTGGAGGGAAGAAGTGAGAAGACATGAAAGCCCATCATCAACCCTCGGAACTTAATTCCTTACGCCGCTAATATTACTGTAAGGTGCTGAAAGGTTGATTTTGTCCTGAAGAAACATCGTTGAGGGAAAGCTCGGGGTGTGGACTTTGGACCAATGAAAAGAGGGGGGAAAATGAGAGAGCAAAAGAGAGAGAGAGAGGAAATAGATAGGAGGAGGCTTTAAAAAGCGGAGAAATCTTGGGTATTTTGGGCTTCAAGTTTTGAAATAAAAACCATAGAATTGATGATCAAACAACATCCTGATCTTCTTGTCTGTCTGTCTGTCTGTATTGTTTTTGAAATGAGATTGGTTTATTTGAGGGTAGTTAAAATGCCCACAGAGTGAGTAGTGCCATGTACATTTCGAATGTTTCCAAATTGTTTACATGCTGAAGAACACTATTTCATTTCTGTCTTGTTGCTTCCTTTCCTCAGTTTCCTGTGAAATTCAGGATACCTTGTCATCGGATCTCATTGGCCATATCATTTTGGTTCAAAACTCACATCTTTGTGCTAATCATGTGAAGAGCTTTTCTGAATTTGGACTGTGTTTTTTTCACAAAGAGGAGAAGCTGAAATCGGACCATGACGCTGGTCGCTTGCTCATCTCTCTCTATCTTCTGGTTGAAAGCATTACAAACAGAAGAATTTGAAGACTTTGAAGCCCATTAAGTTGAAGCTGCTCCATCCAAAGCTGAATATTGCTCAACAAACTTTCATGGGACTAGATTCTGGAATAGCTAAAAGTCTGGTTGAAACCAAGAAGAAAATCTGCTGTTTTAGGAGAAATTTGTATCAAAGTATTTGAGATTCATCAGACTTCTATGCTTTATCAGTATTTGAGATTCATCAGACTTCTACGCTTATCAGTACTTGAGATTCATCAGACTTCTATGCCCTATCTCCGGATTTCAAGAATCAGCCAAACTAAGCAGGCACCTTCCCAACCAAAGCATACCAAAAATTCTGGAGGCTTTTAGCCATTTGCGAAATCGCAAACTCAAAACCCTAAACCAAAAACCTTATAGTGTTTGGGAATCCGATATCCCAGCTTTTGTACCGGCTATAAAACTCAGGGAAGAGATGTACAAGCAGCAAATGCTTCGATCGATGTTAATCGTATATGCTTAAAGCCAAATTAGCGTGGGACTAAAATCTGGCGAATCGTCTCAACTTGTCGTCGTGAACAGTACAGAAGAGTGTCATCATCGTTAGTATGGTAATCTTTCTCTTAATTAAGGAATTAAGTACAGAATCGTGCATAAATGCTTATTGATCGTATAGCTTGGCCAAATTAGCCGAATCAAGGCACGGCTAATCCAGCGAATCCTTTTGACTTGTCATCACTGGTAGCAAAGAAGAGTCTCATCATCATTAGTATGTTAATCTATCTCTTAATATAGGAATTAAGTACACAATCGTGCATAGATGCTGATTGATCGTATAGCTTGGCCAAATTAGTTGAACCAAGGCACGATTAATCTGGCGAATCCTTTTGACTTGTCATCGCTAGTAGCAGAGAAGAGTCTCATCATCGTTAGGATGTTAATCTTTCTCTTAATTAAGGAATTAACCACACAATCGTGCATCAATGCTTCGACTGGGCCTAGCCAAATTAGATGGAATCAAGGCTCCTGCGACTAATCTGGCGAATCGTTTCGACTCGTCGTCGCCAGCAGCAGCGGAGAAGATCATCAGCATGCGAATTTAATCTTTCTCCTAATCAACGGGAATCAACGGCACCGATCGTGCATAACTAACTGCTCGCCGATCGTATACACAACTAATTCGATGAATCGTTGCGACTCATCATCGCGAACGAGTCTCATAATCATCACTTAGGCTTAATCTAATCCTTCTCTTAATCAAGGGATTAATGAGTTGATTAACTACATGCATCAAGAATGTGGGCATT
>JBBBWG010032264.1:2537-20674 GCA_037176905.1 Azolla pinnata | reverse complement strand
CACTGGAAGCCCTAAACCCTAAACGTCTGTGGAGTATTGCAGCACTTCGAAACGATATTTTGATATGAAGAAGAACTGAAAGCTTATTTTGTTTCTGTTTCTAGGTTTTGAACCTCTGGGGATGCAGACATGTCACCGAGAAAGGGATCATGGCATTGGGAAGCGGATGCCCGAAGCTGTGCACCATAAACGTGTGGGGATTGAACATCAGTGTCGAGTATTATAAGTACCTTCTGTCCATGAAGCCCCATCTCCAACTTAAGACCGGGTCTGCACAACGCTTGACAAATACTCTTCTTCCCTATTTGCAAGTCGCTTACTGATGAGAATCGGGGGAAAAAATGGACCAGGATTTGCATGCATGTCGCTGCAACATCAGGACTACTCTAATTAAGCTCAGCAAAATGCTTTCAAAGAGAAGCAAAGGTGCTGGAAAATGTGATAAGGAATTGGCCTTAACTTGATTGCCCTTTGGTCACATTATGCATGTTGATTTCATAGTATGGGGAAATCAGCCAAGCATCTCGAGATCTAATAAACACGAGCATTGTCTGATATACATATTTGCAATTCAATCACGAACAATTAACATTACAGCTAAAGACCAGAACTAGATGAATGATAAACCTGCTTCCGATGGCAAATATTTCAATGATCAAGCTATACATTGAACCCAAATCAAATTATCCATGTAGAGAAATAGCAAAATGACTATGGAAGGAGACGAAGACATCACAGTTCAGCTTTTTAATAACAGTAGTGTAGATGCACCAGATGATAGCCATGACAAAAATGATCTGAAATTTTCTCTTTCAAAATCTCTTGTTTTGATTCTCTCATCAGATTGTTTCCTGCTAAGCTAATACAATGAGATGCTAATTCCGTCATCAATATATTTTCAATAGTCCAGTGGTTCAGGGTTTCTTTGGCACCAACAGGAAACGCAATAATTTACAGTAATCTCTTCAGGTTAAGAGAAGCACTCATGCAAAATACACCATACCAACACGCTGTAACTTTTCATTTCCAATTTTCTGTATAAACTATATATAACAGAAGGTGCTAATACTTTCACAATTGTAGCTGAAATGAAGCAACCAAATGTACAGATGGGCAACAATGGCATGTTATTCTTATTATTATTATTTATTGCTCTTGGTTAGATATGCCATCCATGCTTGCGAGAAATGCTTTCAATCTGCTTGTAAGAGAATGATGGGGGAATCTGTTTAATATCCATACAGAGGAACATTTAAAATTTGAACCTCTAGCTGTATGCCTTCTTCCCCAGGTTGGGGAGGAAATGCTAGACCCAACATAGCTGCTTGATAATTGATCACTCAACTCCACAGCATGTTCTATTGAAATTTTCTCCAATGCCATTGCTAATGCACATTGTTAGGTTCCACACTCTCCTCGGGCGTGTTCGATGCATCAGCTTGCTTGATCATACACACGATTTAAGCACTTCCATCTTCCCCAGATGCTTCCACGCTATAAGAAAAGAACAAAAAACAGAAAATCATAAATGTAGAATCCACAGATAATGAATGTACTGAGAGTGTAGAAAAAGGTTTAGTGAAGTTAGTAGCCATATTACCCTGTCACTTTCGTTTCATCAATTTTGATTGCATCCAATGGTAAGGCATCGGATTCTACATCAAGAGAGCAAGGTTCAGGGTTGGAAGATATAGCTTCTTCATGTATTGCACCAGGAGTAGGTTCAGCTTGAGCAGCAGCTTGTTTCACATTCTCACGTAACAGGGCTGCCTCAAGTAGGACTGCACGCTCCCTCTCCTTAGCAAGTTCTGCCCTCCACATATGTGCATCTCTAAGAGCCTCATCTCTTGCTCTTTCAGCAGCCTCTAGTCTTACTTCTATATCCTTAAGCTTCATGGCAACAAAAACAACATGGGCATGTTATACTGACTAGTTTCTTGAGAGTGACTCATATGCTATCGAGATAATAGTATACTCTTTTAGCTGTCATCCATAAATTAGGTATACAGCATTGATTTCAAACTTGGCATGATGTAAGTCTCATCCTTTCTATTCAGAAAACACTACACTCTTTGAAGCATCTCTGTGAACTAGGTACATAGCGTTAATTTAAAAACTAATAAAAATTTGGCATGATTTAACTGTCATTCCTTTGATGGTTCTGACATCAACGTACCAACGCAGTAAAAGATTTGAGATGAAAAGACTTACTCTCGAACTCATGTGCAGATGGTTTGAATAAACTTAATGAACAGGGAAACAAATTTCCAATGCCCAATGCATCTTTTTGGTATGATAGCTGTAAATACCTACAATGAAGTGTTTAGACATTCCATGCTTTGATACGGCGAAATTCTTCTAGCAAAAGAAAGCTTACCTTGTCTGAACTATCACGGAGCTTTTCATCCACTTCTCTCCTGAGCCGAGCTATCTCAGTTCTTGCTGATTTTCTTTCTTTATCCATGATATGGGCTGCAGATGCAGCTGCTTCAGCGGCTTCAGCTGTTTCAGATAAGCGTTCAGCAAGCTCCTTGATCGTTGTATCTCTGGTTCTTATCTCCTTAGCCATCTGGTGTAGCTCTTCATCTTTAACCCTAAGCGTTTCCTGATGCACAAATAAACACTTTTAATTAGCTGATTGAAAATGCAATTATTTCCTTGTAACAACTAATTTTTTTGAAGAGTTTCTAAGTAATCTCTGGTGATTCATGTCAAGAAACAACAAGAATGTGTCATGAAACCTTCATGATGCTAAGGTTATCCATTGGAAGATCTCTTCTTTCAGAAACATCAGGTTTAATCTGAAGAGCGATGGCTATCTCTTTTGCTGCTTCCTTTGCAGTAGCATTGGCTGCAGCCACAACTGCAGCTACAGTTCCTAATTTTGCTGAGCCACTGCCTCCCAAAGATGTAACTGCCTCCTTGTGAGCCCTCAGCACCAGTTGTGCAGCCCTTGTTAGAGGATTCAACGATTTAAGATACCAAAAACTCTGAATGCATCATTTTCATTACAACATTGACAAGGTGTTGCAGCAGTGTCCTCCGACAAACAGAACAATAAAGAAATTTTGAAAGTAAAAGACCCTAACTGGAGAGTTGAAACCCAGGCCTGTGCAACTGCTTTAGTCTCCGCACATAGAAAATATTCCTTCTTTGCAGCATTCTGAATATCTGATACAATAATCAGTTAAGGAGTAGCATCTGGTGCCATCAGAAAGCAAATTCCATAACAGAGAGAATCATCAAAAATTCAATGAGATCTACAACAACCAGGATACATATACAGCAGCCATTATATTGTGGTAGCCCACTGCATATTTCGACACCAATCAGTTACAAATAATGGAAGGAGATCCGTGGATATCAATTGCAAAAATATATATCAGCATAATATTGTTCAACCAATTTATTTCATGGATATTCTAGCAAGTTTTACGCCTACATCAATGTATGTTCCTAAACAGAGTAGTGAATCTCAATTATCTGAACATTTAACATAGTGTACATTCCTTCATCACACATATGATATGACTTTCATCCATAATTAGATAGTTTCTATGCATGCATGATCTATTTCAGAAACTATTTCAATGAATTATAAAGAGGACTCTTACTGAACATTTATTGGAGAAATAAGAACTGTTCCCTCAGCATCAAGATTGATCATCCCCTTCGCACTATCATCACCCCTTTCAATTCTTGATATGCAGAATCAAACACGCAAATAAATAGGTGCATCACACTCTGGCATGTAGTTCATAGGTCCAACCCTCAGGCATATCGAGTTCCAGAATTACCTGTACTCCATCTTTCCAGTTGTAGGATCCAAGGTAAACCATCGTTGATTCCACTTACGCAGCTGACAATACACATTTGGGGCATTGTTAAGCACATTACATAGAATCAATTAGAAATCCTGGAGATACTTGAAGTGTAAGCAGTATGTTTCTCAGAAAAGGAGATGAGAACTGTTAAAAAGACACACTCAAGCATGAAAATGTCTGTCTTGCAGAATGCAGGAGAAGCTATGTTTGTAAAACCTAGCCTATAAAACTTGCCACCCTCCTCAAAGGTATATATCCTTTCCTTCGCTAAATCTAAGATCCCCTTATCTTAGTTAGAAAATAACTTGGACAAAACTAGTTTTTTTCTTAAATCGTTTTACTTGTCCTCAATTTCATTTTTCTGAATTTGTCAAACTGATCATATAAGAGTTTGTCAGAAACTCACTTCCATCTATAAACCAAGCAATACTGTGGTAAGCTTGTTTTTATAGTAATGCAACATAAAAACCATGTCTTTTTCCTATGTATAAACGACTGTAAGAATATACATACAGTCTCAGATCTCTTCAGTAGAAATCCTTGAAGTAGAAACCTCCCAGACATGAACAACTCCTGCCTGATTTTCTCAAGGCTTTCCTTGGTGTTGGCCAATGTCCCATTCTAAGAAAACCAACAACAGATAAGAACCGAGCAGCAAAATGCACACAAACCCTACCACAAAATGAGTTGAACAAAACCCAAGAACGAAATCAATAGTCAGAAGCAAAGAAGACGACGAATGAAAATCGAAGGGCGGAGATTTTGACACAAATTAGACGAAAAATGTGAAGAGAAGCGCGAAGGGGGGGGGGGGGGGGAAATCGAGAGGGAGCTTTCACATGATCAAGGGAGGGGGCGTCGTGGAGCAGAGCCATGGGTCGATGATCTTGATGGAAGGGCGTGGGGGGGGGGATCAGAGAAGCTCTTCAGTTGCTCTGTTTTTCGTCGATCTTCTTCTTCTTCTTCTTCTTCTTCTTCTTCTTCTTCTTCTTCTTTGATTTTATCACAAGTTTACAACTGAAACAATAAGAACACGAGGATCTTGTCTCACTGTAGTCGGTGAAAAAATGTCTTGTGTTGTGTACAAAAACCAAAACCCTAACGTGTTGTTCGAAACCCTAATGGCTTGTCCCAAAACCCTAGCTCCAAAACCCTAACGCGTTGTTCGAAACCCTAATGGCTTGTCCCAGAACCCTAGTTCCAAAACCCTAGAGCGTTGTTCGAAAACCCTAATGGCTTGTCCGAAAAACCCTAGTCCAAAACCCTAGCGCGTTGTTTTGTTTTCGCTTGCTGTTTGAAACAGTAGCCTGGTCACTTGCTTGATCATAGCATTGATCCCTGCCCAATGATTCCTCATTTACTTAGCACCTAATGATTCTTTGGAGGACAGATTGAACTAAATCGAATTGTCGATTCCATTCACTCTTTTACTCGATCGGCTGCTTGATCCTTTTCCAATCAAAATCTCACTTGTTTCTGTCGCAATAGGTACGGCTGTTAAGCTCTCTTTGGTTCCACTCCATCGACGGACTCCCGATGTTTATGAACGAATGTGATTCGCTTGAGCAAGGATTCGGTCTTTCTAAGTCTAATTCTAAGCAGATTGGAGCTTAGTTGCCAGATTTTAACAGGCATGCAAAAGACGTAAGAGTTATCTCCTGTATTTAATTAGACAATGCATCCATACTAATTGCCCAACCGAGATCCCATGCTAACGTTAGTGCACATTGATTATTGCACCATGTAAATAACCTAAAGTTGTCCGAGGATGCGCATGCGCAATTAAGTTAATAACAGATAGTGAGAGTTCACTTCTAATTACACATAATTCGAAGTGAAAACTAATTATGTGCCTTGGAGAGGAAAACGTGATGGAAAATGCATTGCCGCAATGCACATACATGTACATTAAAGGAACATCAGCAGCCAGCTGAAAACTTGTATAACCATAGTCGTCCGATTTACTTTCACAATCTATACATATGCCAATTATATAATAGGGTTAATAAATCATGCGATACAAGAATGAAATCAATTCTTGGACACTAAGGATTTACGAAATGTTGGGAGGTTAATGGCAAAAACTGGAGAAGAATGGATGTTCAGGACAACTTTCACACAATCTAGAACAACGGTTCATTCTAAAAGCTGTACACGTATATATTTACTTCATCCTCCACTTCGCAAGGTTATATGCCTAAATCCTTGGAAACACGTTACAACTTTCTTTCACTTAAAAAAACTATTTGCATGCATATTGAAAGGTGACAAAATCATCATTGAAATAAGGTAATGATAAGAAGAGTTTGTTTCTCACAAACAATAGTTCCTCTATTCTTCATCTCTTGTACAATTGATGCTTTATCCTTGGTCACCTCTGATGTGATTTTCGTTTCTGGATCCTCTTTAATTGGATGTGGTTCTTGCTCAAATCTCTGCAACCAAACGAAATGGACAAGTTTCTCACCCATGAACTATTCCAATGTACTGTTCAAGCGTTTAACTGTACATACTAACCGTATATGAGCATAGATCCCCCCATAGTACAGAAGCAATATCATACATATAAAAACAAATGCCGCAATATACAAAGCTCTATCTCCCGATGTCTGCCAATAGAAGAGTTAGTGCCTTGGCCCAAAATGAGTATATTGAAGGGTATGCCACTCAAGATTCGTTCATAGGACCTAGATAACAAAAGTCGTAAACTATAGAAACTTACCCCATTTCCACGTGAAAATGGCTTGACTCCTTTCTTGCATTTGTGAGCCTCACAAAACTGGCGTAAAAAGAATTCTGCATGCAGCAACAGAACAAGTAAATACTAGGATTATCACCAGCACACCTTCTCGCATACAACCAAAATCAATGGTGGGCCAAATTACATTATTTTATTGTGTTTAATATGTCTAAAGCTTCAGAAACTGAAAATTCAGGAAAAAATGCATCAGTAACAACCCAAAACTTGCCAATTTGCTACAATGCAACTAATTTATAGTTACTTCTTTTGCTGGAAATGCTTATATTTCTGAATGTGAGCAGTCCAAACCCGCATTAAATTACAAACTATTAGTGCTTAAAACGACACCCAATTGATGACAATTATAAAGAGATTTCCTCAAAGAAGATTTTAAAAACAAATTTCAGCAAGACCCAACCATCCAGACACAACACAGTTTTGACTTATTCATGAGGTTTTTAGTGCAGAAAATCGGGTCATCTTGTAACTGAGTGGAAAGAAGACCGAACGACCAAAAAGATTGCCCAAAGCATGTGTTTTGGAACCTGAGACAAAGTTCATCTTCGAGTTAAACCATTAAAAGCTGTCATTGATGAAGGATTCTATACAACAGGTGACTTATCCAGGCAAGGACGTATGTTGTTTTGACAATGAATTCATATAATGTGGTAATACAGCATAAAATAGATCAGCATGATAACTTCTATTATGCTTACAGGTTTCTTAGCTTCGGTCTCATTAAATGAATCAGAACGCATAGCTCTTCTTTTAAACCTTATGATCAGTTAGATCTTTTGAAGTAAATGCTAAATTGCTTACCTCATATGAGCCTTTCTGCTCATAGGATTTAATTACAGTTTTACGGTTCACCAAACATGTATCAGTAATATCTCTACATTGAATTTGTTTTCATTACAGATGAGATATGGCTAGTAGACTTGGACGTTCACAATGGTTATTGATGCTGGCTAATTGTTGAAACATGGAGTGTTGCAAGAGGTACCATTATAGAAGATCGAAAAAATATCAATCAAACAAAAACACGTTTTATTTCTGCTTGCATGATTAATCTATGCAAAGCACAAGTTGCAAAAGATGTACCATTCTAAAAAAAATTTAAAAACATTAATGATACCCTTATTAATAAACATTGTTGCCGGGTCAGAACAAGAGAAAAACATTATAAACAGACGGAGTGGAAGTTGTATCAAGTTTTTGGTTGTGTCTTTTGGGAAAACGAAGTAAATACATTTAACATCTATGGTGGACTTAATGTTCTAAGTTAGAAAAAAAAGAAACGTAAATGATAAGAAGGTGCAAAGGGAGACGAAATAAAAACATGTCACAGTTGATCATTTAACAACAGACTTTACATACCATGAAGTTTCTGTGATGCAGCACTCTCCTTTGGTGGGAAACAAGTCTTTGCTAGACTCTATCATAAAATAAAATAAATACCTCATGAGTAAAGAGTCTAAAACCTTTTTAACTGATCGCGCATAGTATATCCATGCATGTAAAACGTAAATCAGGGTCTACTCTTATATTGGATGGAATATACACATAGCACTTATTTGTGCGAGCGATGTAACAGACCTCACATAAATGTAAATTCTTTACAGATGCTGAACTGCTGCATTTTCTTTTCCTGTGCTTTGCTTGCTTTAAGGTATCATAATAATCGCAGTGAAGGGCCCCACACATATCTGCCAAGCATCGTTCACGAGTCTGAATATAGAAAAATACCACCAGATTCAGCCACATAATGAAATTCCACAAAATCTAAAAGTCATTTAGGATAAGTTCAAACATCTCCTACGATAGGGTTCTTCCACATACAAAATTTGAGATGTGGTGATCAATAACAATTGGAGTACATCATTAATTTGCTGATGCATAACTCTCCATTTTCTATCATACAAGTATGTAGAATAGCTAAACTATTATCCATCAACCCAAGACTTTATTTTTAAGCTCAGACTTTCTCACTGTTCAAACATAACAATTGTCCAGGTTGGCAAAAATGGAAAGAGATTTTGCTTACGGGAGCACAAAACAAAGGCATGTTTTGCATCAACATGGTTAAGTGTACTTACATAATTAAGTAATGCACGATGCCGATTGTCAAGATGTTGATCCAAATACTTCTCAGAACGAAACATTTTCTTGCAATAAGAACATTGCCACTGATTTGTTGAAATATGCTCTTTCTTCAACTCTTGTTCTCTGAACATATCATTATCAGGATGAAGTCGACAGGCTTTGGGAATGTTATATTTGGTTTGTTTCACAAATGGAAGCATGTACTGCATAGATTTTAGAGTAGTATTAGCAAGTGACTCTTGACGTCCCAAAATTATATCATACTTCAATCCAAATAGGTACAACATTTCAATACATCCAAAAAGTACAGTAGCAAAATGACATCTCAAGTGCATGCTAACAGTCATAGCATTAATTCACGTATTATTACCTAGATCC
The DNA here is from genome assembly GCA_037176905.1 of Azolla pinnata. Lineage (NCBI taxonomy): Eukaryota > Viridiplantae > Streptophyta > Polypodiopsida > Salviniales > Salviniaceae > Azolla > Azolla pinnata. The sequence goes on along the minus strand of JBBBWG010032264.1, from coordinate 11,629 downwards.
CTGGAAAGGCCATGCTTCATTTATGAAAGGAGGTATACACTGCAGAGATTTCTGAAGTATCCTCAAGGAGGTATATTATTTGCATAATTCTATGGACAAATTTAGAAATATTGACGGAAATCCTGAATATTTCAGAGGCTTTCAAGTAGGTTCTTATACGTAATATTTCCAGAAATTTTCAAACTAAGGAAAGTAACGTACCTCTTCAATAACGTTCCAAGCTGTCCTGCTACGCTCCCTTGAGCAGTGAATTTCATGGTTATGGATTGGCTCTGCTTGCTGAAGCCTCCTGACCAAAAGCAGTCACCCTTTGTAAAAGACTTTCAACAAGTATGATCATTTTCATAAAATTTTGAAGTAAATCATCCATCTTTGAACTTTCACTGGAACCCTCGCAGGCAATATGGGGGCACTGTTTTGTATATGCAATCACATATCACTAATCAAAATGCAGTAGTATGAATTTAGCAATTGTGTAGCATTAATAGTTCTGATGAACTGCAAAAAGTATATTTCATATGAGCAGGAGTGAATCCTGAGATACCTGAATAATAGAGAAGAAATCAGTATATGTTTAGTAAAACGAAGAAGCAATCATGACCTCTGTCTGGTGACTTGTGTCATGCACACATAACTGGTTCAAAATTTAAAAGACATCAATGAGCCAAAAAAGACTTTACGTGGTTTCTGGAAACTATGCTTCTGTGATTGCTTCTTTATTTCAATTAAATAGCTGTTTCCCACTTCTATAGGAAAAATGAAAACACTTATAGAAGAACAAGGAGCTGAAATAGTCACAAAAACTACCCTTTTAGATACATTTCTATATTTCCATTTCAGAGAAGAAACACATGACTAAAAATAGCCAGAGAAGCTACTCTATCGCAATATATTTCTCAATTCCTCGTTTTTGTAAAAGTAAAAAAAAAAAACATAGTTCTTGGAAAAATGGAGCCGAAAGAACGAGATCCTATAAAACTCTACTCTGCAAGAGCTTTTTCTTCCTCTGCTAAGTGAGCTTAAACAGGCAAACCATGTTCAAGAGAAATTTACGTCTGCAGAATCCTTTTACAATAAAGTGATTTCAATATGGATGTCCAACTAACCATAATATAGTAATTGTTTTGAACTAAAAATTAAACTTTTCCTTGTTACAACTGGATTAAAGTTCCATTTCACTGCTAGAAAGAGATGGGATTACAGCAGTAGTCTAGATTCTTCACATAAACGACCTTCTAGAATAGAACTTCTCGTAGAGTGTATATGGTGAGGAAGTTTAACTAAGAATCTTTTCATAACAAGAATTAAGCTCGATTTCTGACAGACATATCAGCAGAGGAAGAGCCAGAATTAACATGATCCACACCGAAAGTGAACAGTTTCGATTACGCTGATATAACTGTAGTTTCTCTCCCAGTTAATGAGAGATTAAAGGGAGGGAGAGAGAGAGAGAGAGAGAGAGAGAGAGAGAGCACGAAGTTCATGCGTTATCTACTTCACAGTTGAATCAATATTTCTAACAATTTATGTTGAACTAGAAACAAATTTAAGGAACGCAAAAGATACGTGCTACATTTGTGAGCTAAATTGGCAATCCTCCGACATGAAAATCAGCTACAAGTTCTTCTCCAACACCAAAACCGGATTGAAACGGATACGTTTGCAAGGATCGAGGTCAGAACTTACCAGGTATAATACGAACGACGAGGCAAAGTGAGCGAGAAGAAAAACGGAGAGCCAGACGGGGCGGAGCCGCAGGAGTGAACAGAAGAGCCGCAGGAGCGCCATCCCCTCCGATTACACTGTGATGATCCGTCGCAGAAATCGAAATCTGTCTGCAATAGATCTTCTGCAGGAGGAATGGAACCTTCAGAGAGAGAGAGAGAGAGAGAGAGAGAGGGAAGGAGGTATGTACAGAAGTAGGCCTCTCTTTGATCTAATTTACAAAACTAGCCCCTTCCCCTTCTTCCTTCTTCTTTGTTTTTTGTTCTTTTTTAGAATCTGTACATAAACAGAGAAATTATTGGTTATATAACTCATTACTGTTCTTGTTCTTGTTCTTGTGAAATCTGGGGTTTTTCGGAAAAGACCGCGGAGATACGCAATTGGAAGCGAGTAATTGTTTTTGTTTTGTTCTGTTCTATGCATACAATTCGGGGCAGGGGGGTACGAAAGAGTTGCGTTGCGGATGTGCAGTTGGAAGTGAGTAATCGTTCTGTTTCTGTGCGTAAAATTAGGGGTTTTCGGGGCTAAACCCCGCAGATATTGCGATGCGGAAGTGAGAATCGGCCGCTTGATTGGAGTGGCAAATGCAAGGGGAAAAAAGTGTATGCATCCATCCTCCGATCCATGTGTTCTGGAGAGCAATGCGATGATCGACTCGTGAGCTCTCGGAGTCTGGCAAGTTTGAAAGCCTGTCGCTCCACTAGCTTGTCGCCAAATTCATTTATCGAACCAAAAGGTTGCCTATCTGCATGAGCCATTGATCCATTTGGATCGGCTCCAGATCTCTCAAGACATTGTGTCTTATGGATCGAGGACGCTATTGAAGGGCAAAACTAGAATCGACTCGTTTGCCATAGCAGAATTGGTTGGCCCCATGTTCTACAGGGAGGATCGATCAGCATGGATCAAGCAAGCCCAAAATAGCGCAAATTTTTTTCTACGCAGTTTTTGACAAGCAAAAGCTACGATCCAGTGCATCTCGATTCTTCTCGACGATTTAAAACGTTGGACTGCAGCCTGTAGATACATTTGCACCATGCATAGTCGTGCAAGTGTATGCGTGTCTACACAACGCATACACTTGTGCGCATAGAACGTAACGTTCTCACAAGCTTCTGGTTTCGCAAACACGACGGACGTAAGTTTGCAAAACATTACTGGCGAATGTTACGCGTTTAAAACAACGATTTCCTATACCGTTTTCAGTCAAATCAATCGACGTTTCTTAAAATTAAAAGAACCGATTTGAATCTGCCGGTCTTCTGGACTGGTAAACAAGCTTTCGGTGATCTTATCGAACCTCGATCGCTCGAAATCCATTCTCGATTGCATTTGCAGCTTGCAACAAGTACGTGGTACATGCACATGTATGTAAATGCATGCTAGGCATGCATGTAATGTATGCATGTTCTGCATGCATGCAATGCATGGTTTGCATGCATGTATGCATGTTCAGCATGTATGTAATGCATCTTCTGCATGTATGTAATGCATGTAATGCATGCTCTGCATGCATGTAATGCATGCTCTGCATGCATGTAATGCATGCTCTGCATGCATGTAATGCATGTTCTGCATGGAATGTACGCATGTTCTGCATGGAATGTACGCATGTTCTGCATGTGTGTATGCATGTTCTACATCCATGTAATGCGTGTTCTGCATGTATGTATGCATGCTCTGCATGTATGTAATGCGTGTTCTGCATGTAGGGACACATGGGCATGGAGCATCACACGCACATACACATGTATGTATGTATGCATGCGTGCATGTACCTTCATGGGCATGTGCAGAAGAAGGAAGCAGAAGCACAGAGAAGACGCACAGAAGACGCAGAGAAGACGGAGAAGCACAGAGATCGAGCGCGTTGATGGGCATTGGCAGGGCCCGGGCCGTCGTGGTGCTGGTGGCCCTTGCTACCATCGCTGGGATCGCCGCCGTCCATCGCCTGCAGGAGCAAGAGCGCAGGAACATGCGCAGCCGGAGCAGCAGCAGCAGCAGAGTTTCCATTGAAGATCTTCAAGGAAGAAGGCAACCCCCACCATCGTAGCGCGGTTGTTGACGGCCCTGTTGTGTGATCATGCTCCTGGACTTGCATTCTGCTGCTGCTGCTGCTGCTTCTCCATCCTTGGGGTTCCGACATGTAACCTTCTTGTTTTCCCCCACGTATTTGTTGTTTCTTTTTGTACAGATGAATGAATGAAGAAAGAAAGAAGGAAAGAACGAATCCGGTTTGGACATCTTCGAACCTGTGCGCAGGCTAATGCATCGGATTTGTCACTTGCAGATGCTGTAATAGATTTTGAAACCGAATGATCCAGCAGATCAAGCATGAGGTGACTTTTGAAGAAATCAAGGCCGCCTATGTGGTCTCAAAAGCATACCTTTTTAATGAAATTCTCATCAAATCGAATCCATTCGATGTTCAGGCCCAAACCTACAGCACCTTTTGATGGTGTGCATCCAAAGGTTTTTATTGCCGCAATTTTTTTCATTGAAAATCTCCAAATTTTGGCAGCCTTCTGCAATGTAATCGATTGCACTGTTTTGTCATCATGATTTTGCATGTAGTATGAGTTTACTCCTGTGCTCGTTTATTCATCTTTTAAATTATAGGATCATATTTTCAATTTGAATACCGAGCTCTATCTCAAATATTGCTGCTTGAAAGCTTTCTAGGATAACAGCATTGTTTTTTTTTCTACATATTTCCATTATGAGCTATCCAGAGTATATTTAAGAGCCGTCAAAAGCTTGGAGGGGAATGATCTATGATGTAATATGCTTGTTCAGTTTTTGAATTCCCAACGACACTTCTTGTTGGAAGGAGGCAATGAGCATTGCCCACCAAGAAGAAAGGAAGGATTGAGTGACTGTAAGCTTTTCAGAGCAATAACGTTGCTCATTGCATATCACTGCTGGGATGCATGCTTCTCAGGGTATTGCTTGTTGGATATTGCTGCTGAAATATGGAAGCTTTTCAGGGCATTGCTTGTCAGATATTGCTGCAGAATTTAAACTTTTCAGGGTGATAACATTTTTCTCATAGAATATACAGAGAATGTAGATTGATGTGCTTGATGACAAAACTGATAAAAGGATTGCCAATGAAACATTGTAGTTCATTACAGTCCGGCAAAAAATGTGCACAATTGAAAAAAACACGAAGATATCTTATGAAGTGATGTTATGGTTGTAGGATCATAATGAAGATGATCATGAGTCGAGATGTCTTACATGGTGTTTCACATTTGTAGTGTTCACTTATATATTGTGTGAAATGCCAAATGGCTCAACAACATGTGTGGAATTGAATGAGGTAACAATTACATTTGGATATTGTGAGTGAAATGCCAAATGGCTCAACAACATGTGTGGAATTGAATGAGTTACCAGTTACATTTGGATATAGTGAAATGGTTCTGATGCTGCTGGAGTCACTGTTGTTTGGTAACAAAGTCAGAAGCTAAGCATGATACAATATGTGATGATATGAGCCAGACTTCACTAAATTTGGCCTGCAAGACCAAACAAGAAACATCAACGCTTTTGTGATGCTGTTGTAGTCAGCAGTGTTGTGATCATTGCTTTCGTTTTGAGGGAGTGTGACTCTCACAATGTGGGGATGGATCATGAGCAGTGAGCTTTGTAGGTATATGTCATATGTGATGAATTCGTCGAAGCTTGTAGAGAATCTCTTCATTTTCCAACTTTGTTAAATTCTTCTAAAGACCTCGGACTGTATTGCTTTTTCAGCGAGAAAGTGAAATGATGGATCGATGGCAGAATGCTTAGCATTAACAATTCTCTAATCTGAATGCATTGGAATGCTGTTGTTCAAATCATTAAAACCTTGTGATTATCAAGGGATCTACTTGAAATGTGGAAAGGCTTTATCACTCGATTTATAATGGCTGCAGCGCTAATTGGATTTGGAAGTATGTACTTGATCAAATGCAAGTGAACGATACAATCGAATCACTGTATGTGAACCATACAATGGAATTAAATCAGAGGAAAACACCCTTCTCTACTTCGACAAAAGGAAATGTTAACTAGAAACAAACAATACGGATCTGGAGGTATGTACTTGGATCAAATGCAAGCGAACCATACGATTGAATCACTGTATGTGAACCATTCAATGGAATTACATCAGAGGAAAACACATTTCTACTTCAACTACAACAAAAAAAAAAAAACAATACAGATCACATGTGCACAATGACTATCCAAAGGCTAAGCAGCATACAAAAGAGAAAGATTGATCCATCCGATCAAATCATCAGCTACCTGATGATACAAGTGTGATGATGATGATTACGAATCAAAGCTGCACAGCATTGTTTTTTCCCGAGACTCGATATTCGGACCTGATTAGTGATCGAGGACCAACGAAGTAATTAGCCTAGAATCGATGATAGGCGGCGGTGCTGCGACCGATCAGAGACCTGTGGCGAAGAGATGTACTCTTCCTCTTGCTGATGTTGCACATTGCCCCTCCACAGAACCAGCGGAGGATCGCCGCCGATGCGCCAAGCGGCCATATCGTTCTCCGCCGTCGGATCTTCGTGTGGTGGAGCTGCCAGCTGCCGTTGTTGTTGCGATGGCTCGAGCTGGATCGAGGCGCCGAGATCGGAGATATTGCAAACAGTGCCTTGGTTAGAGCTGATCCATGGATGGGGGGCTGGTCAATGCAGCAAGAAGCGGTGGTGTTAGCAACGCCCAACTGATCAGCATCGATCTCATGAAGGTCATCCGCATAATCCCCGATGCTGTTGCTGTTGATGTTGCTGTTGTTGTTGTTGTTGTTGTTGTTGTTGTTGTTGTTGTTGTTGTTGTTGTTGATGATGATGATGTTGTTGTTGTTGTTGTTGTTATGTGCAGCTCGATGAGCCGATTTCCAGCGAACTGACATGTACTCAAGCACAGCTTCCATGCTGTGATCGACGACTTCTAACGGCGGGATCGAGAGCGGGTTGTTGTGAAGCTTGAGCACCTTCAGCTTCCCCAATGCTCCGAGGCTCTCCGGAAGCACCTTCAGCTGATTGGAGCTGAGATCGAGCTCCGCGAGCTCGGAGAGTTTCCCGATCGTCGGGGGCAAGGAGCCGCCGAAGTCGCTGAAGTTGCTGCCCAAGCTCAGCTTCCGTAGAGATCGCAGCTTCCCGATGGAGCTCGGGAAGAGCTTCAGGCTGTTGAAGTGGAGGTCCAGCGACTCGAGGCTCCGGAGCTCGCATACGGAGGCCGGCAAGAAGGTGAGCTTGTTGGAATGCAGGGAGAGATTGCGCAGGTTCGCGAGCTCCGATCCGATCCCAGCCGGGAGCTGCTGGAGCTGATTGAACCCGAGTTTGAGATCTACCAATCCCCTGCCCAGCAAACAAAGATGCCAAATCTCCGGATTCAGTCTTACATTTTTGGGGGGGCAATTTCATGATTCAGCTTTCTCAGCAAGTCTGTATCCATCTCCGAAACAAGCTAGGAGATCCTTTGGTAAGTCTGGCTTTAGGATTCGATTCCGGGAATCGCATCCGCAGGAACAGTTGCCCCTTTTCTTCGATTCGAGCATTTAAAGAGGAATCTGAGTAGAACCTGCATCCTGCGATGCTGTCGGGGAGCGCGGCGAGCATATTCCCCGATGCGTCGAGCGCCTTGAGATTGACCAAGGATCCGATGGAATCGGGCAGGCTCGAGAGCTCGTTCGAGTGCACGTCGAAGATCTCGAGCTTCTCCAAGCCGCCGATGGAAGACGGCAAGCTCTGTAATCCGAAAGAAACCACGACAACAACAACAAAAGAATGATTTGGGATCACAATGGAATCATGAGAATCGAGATCGTGATATTGGCTAGCTAGCGCGCCGATTGTTAGTCTACGAATCGGTATGAAATAGTACAGGATCGAAATGCAGGAATCGACCGGTTTGACAGAATGTGATCGGATTGTGATGATCAGGGATCATGACAAACATTTGAGTCCAGAATCTGATCATGAGATTGTGATGACCAGGGATCATGAGAATCATCGACAGAATCTGATCATGAGAATCATCGACAGAATCTGATCATGAGAATCTTGTGATGATCAGGGCTCATGAGAATCATTGACAGACTCTAATGAGATTGTGATGATCAGGGATCATGAGAATCAAGCACAGTGAGATCATGAAGCAGCAGATCAACACTTGGAAACAGCAAATGGAGGAGCAGAATACATATACATACCTTCAGCTGGTTTCTGGAGAGGTCTAGGATCACAAGGTTTGTGTAGATCAGGAGGCATGGATTGGGCCTCATATTGAAGGGTTGATGATCTGCAGGCTGCTCCAAATTTGTATGCAGAATACATTCCTCTGCAACATCACCACCACCATCACCATCATCATGCCAGCCATTTGATCCTGATCCAAGCTCATGCTTCCTCCATGCAGCAGGCTCCTGATCTTTGCCCTACAACCATATTAAAGCCAAGAATCACAGCTTGAACACATCTAATTCCAAAATAGTTCTAATTAATCCCATTCTGCATCATTTAAATTTGCTAATTTTCTTTTCCATAGTCCTAATTGATCCCATTCTGCATCCTTTAATGCTAACTCTTTCCATAGTTCTAATTGATCCCATTCTGATTCTCTTTCCATAGTTCTGATTAATCCCATTCTGATTCTCTTTCCATAGTCCTAATTAATCCCATTCTGATTCTCTTTCCATAGTCCTAATTAATCCCATTCTGCATCATCTGATGCTGATTTTCTTTCCATCCAGTAATAATTCCTAGACTTTGTGTAACACAACAAACAGCACATATTATACTTGTAATTACATCGAGCAGGCGATTCAGATTCAGATGGCGACGATCAGGAGCAGCGTCCATTTGCTAATCAGGATCACATCCGCAAGATCGAATCGAACCCCAATCTTTGGTCGAACCGTACTCGGATCGAACCGATCGGAGGATTTCGTACTAACTAATCGGGCTTCTCGGTTACTAATTACTATCCAGGAGGTGATGGGTGAGAGTCAGAAGAGAAGGATGGATTAGTTGAGTGATTTGGGCTAATGACGGCAATTAGCAGCCGTAAAAATTAACAGTGTACAAGGTACCGTTTTTGATGTACCATCCACGGGTGTGTGTGTGTCTATATATAGTACGGCCTCAGATCCTCCTAAGTACGGATTCCGTACAAAAAGAGGAAAGGTACAAATGAAGGGGCGAGCTGATATAGCCTACAAATTAGGAACCAGTTTGCCAAAAGTACATCCACTATGTATACACCTAATCTGGCCTCTTTAAGATGCACATCTACTTAGACATCTAGAGAGAACCTAAACCCTAAACCCTAAACCCTAAACCCTAAACCCTAAACCC
>JBBBWG010032253.1:26891-39763 GCA_037176905.1 Azolla pinnata | reverse complement strand
GATTGCTTCGCTCGATTCTCCATGTCCTTGTGTACAATGCCGCCCACTTGGCCACATCAAGGAGGAATCAATTTCTTCGCTTGATTCTCCATGTCCTCCTTGAGTACGGTGCTGCCCATTTGCCCACATCTAGGATTGCTGTTTTTTCCCTTTGCTGTTCTGTTTCCTTGTGTATGATGCCGCCACATCTAGGATTGTTGCTTTTCCCACCTTGCTGTTCCGTTTCCTTGTGTATGATGCTTCCCATTTGTCTGCATCCTTTGCTTTTCTGTGCCCTTGTGTATGCTGCTCCTCATTTGTCCACATCTAGTATTGCCGTTTTTTACACCTTTGCTTTTCTATGCCCTTTTGTATGCTGCCCATTTCCCCTATCTGGTGTTGGGTTTAGTTTTCTTGCTTTTCTAGGTAGTTGTTGGTAAGCTGCCATTTGCTGACATCACAGTAGCATTATGCAGAGCATAAGGCCCCTTTGCTTCCCATCTGCTCGAATCTAGTATTGTTTTAAAATATGAGCAGCGAATAATGGCATCATGTATTGTTTAAGGTTCAACCGTATAGTAGTTGAAATTCATTGAGAACTGGGGGGGGGGGTGATACGTGTTCCTGGACTGTTCTTGTTCTTTTCTTGTTGACCACATTAATATTGGTAGGGAGTCAAAATCATATTTTATTCTGTGGTGCAAATAAGGTGCAAATTGATCATTTTTATTCTGTGGTTGCCGGATATGATATGTTTATGTTATTTGTTCATCAAGGTAACTTACTTGATTTTCTGCCTGATGGCTCCATGAACATATACCTGGACGATTCTCATGTGCCCACATGCTATTAGTAACCCCGTGCGTTACAGACGTCATGATGAGGTTACTGACTTCAGCTCTCGTGTTGTTTTCACAGATTGGGTCTGGCACATACAGCAATGTATACAAGGCCCGTGATCTTGACTCGAGGAAAATTGTTGCTTTGAAGAAAGTTCGATTTGACAACTTGGAACCTGAGAGTGTCCGTTTCATGGCAAGGGAAATTCTTGTCTTACGACGGCTCGATCATCCGAATGTTATAAAACTAGAGGGTCTAGTGACCTCTAGAATGTCATGTAGCCTTTATCTTGTGTTTGAGTACATGGAGCATGATCTTGCTGGGCTTGGTGCATGTACTGAGATCACCTTCACCGAAGCACAGGTTTCATTTCCCTGGAATGGTGAATCTTAGGTTTCCAGTGACAGTAAGTCTGTAACAAACTAAATGGTTCACATATTTTTATTGCAGGTGAAGTGCTACATGAATCAATTGTTATCAGGCTTACACCACTGTCATACACGAGGTGTGTTGCACCGTGATATCAAGGGTTCGAATCTGCTTCTCGACAATTCCGGTCTTTTGAAAATTGCAGACTTTGGTCTTGCAACATTCTACTGCCCAAATCAGAATCAACCGTTGACAAGTCGAGTCATAACCCTATGGTATCGACCTCCTGAATTGTTGCTAGGTGCTACAGAGTATGGTGTGGGCGTAGACCTGTGGAGTACAGGTTGTATTCTTGCTGAACTCTTAACAAGGAAACCGATTATGCCAGGAAGAACAGAGGTATGCAGTAAAATATTAGCTGTATTGGAACTACTGAGATATGAATTGTTATTTCCTGAAGGCCTATTTTTACTATTTTGTAGGTGGAGCAACTGCATAAGATCTTTAAGTTGTGTGGCTCACCATCAGAGGAATACTGGAAGACCTCTAAGTTGCCACATGCGACAATCTTTAAACCTCAGCAACCATATCGACGCTGTATATCTGAGACATTTAAAGATTTCCCTGCCTCTTCCTTAGCTCTCCTTGATAAGCTTCTTGCAATTGAGCCCAAAGACCGTGGCACTGCAGGAGATGCACTAAAAAGTGAAGTAAGTATCGTCAGCTCCATGTGTTTATTTAGGTATTCTCAGTCTACTCGTAGGAAAATTTACTCGTGATTGTCTATCTTTCGAAACATGCTATGGTAATTCGAAAGTCCTTGAAGCATTGGTAGCTTAAACCTTTATAAAGCATGGCATTATTCTATATCAAAGCCAACTTTACATGCTGAAGTCTGTAGTGGCTGACTATTTTTGTAACTTCATATATACAGCATTCTTTGAGCTAGTTATTTTTGTTCCAACCCAGTTCAAGAGGTCCTTATTGTCAGACCTAGTTTCCAAAGCCTCTGAGGTACCTTGTTAACTGCAGCTTCAGAGATAAAGCAGAAAATCTAACCTACTGAAAACTATGATATTTATATTCTGAAAATATTTAAGCCATAGTATGGAAGCTACTCTCTTCCTGATTGGGTGCACGGATTATGTGGCTAAGGTTATTTACAATGGCCGTAATTTGGTTGTGTTAGTTCTTCACCACAAAACCCTACGCTTGTGATCCTTCAAGTTTGCCTCAATATCCGCCAAGCAAGGAAATGGATGCAAAGTTGCGAGATGAAGAGAGTAAGAGGTAAAAAGCTTGTTTACTGGGAATTTTGAAACCATGAATGACTTATCTGCCCTGTATTAAGCATTTGAACATTGTATTCAAGCACAGACAAAGATTAGCTGTGAAGGCTCGTGGTGATACTTCCAAGAAAGTGAATTTTCGGGATAGAAAAAGTAGAGCTGTACCGGCCCCTGAAGCCAATGCAGAGTTGCAAGAGAATATTCAGGTATGTAAAGCATTACTCATAAGTACGAAAACACACTTAAAATAGAAATCGATAGATATTCCGTGAAGGTTATAATGGATGATTAGACCAAAAGTAAAACATTTCACATGAAATGTGCAAACTTGAGTAGTGGTTCTTGATGGCCAATATTTCTACAGTTGACAATGGTAAATGAGAGTGCAAAGAGCTGGGGTTGGGGGTATATCAGATTAACTATTGGGGATGAAAACTCTTTAGAAATGGTTCTCTAGGTTGCTGCTTCTTACGATTGGCTTCTTTTCCAAGTGCTCGTTAGGTGGTGTGGGAATTTATGCAATCTCTTGTGAGTGTAGTAGGCATGTATCACATTAAATATTGAGACAAACTTAGTCAAGGCGTTAGTTGCCAAGGACTGGCCAAATCAGAATAGCAAAATTCTTGAACCATCTCCATCAGTCAAGATGATTCTTCAGATTTGGTTCTTCTCTTGCAACAATCACCTCTTCTTGTGAAGCACTCCAGGAGACTTTGTGAGAATTTTATGTGTACGTCTATGTCCACCTCCTTTTAGATATGAGATCACCGATGCACATGTAGCAGACGTGTATAGCATATACAGTGCGTCTCTTAGATATGTTAATGCATAGTAATGCCCTCTCTATCTTCACAATGAACTGTGTTGTTACAAAGGTCACTTCACTCTTGGGGGCACTTTGAAGTGGCACTGGTATTTCTCAAGAATTTCATAAAAATAAGTCTAGTGTATGATATAATCTTTGTCTAGTTTCACATATAGATGGGACAATTGGCAAGTCCATTCATACAGTTGCATCTACTATATTTGTACATATTTACCTTTAGCTAGTGTGGAGATGTCCTCTTTCTAATCACCTGGCAGGTACTAGATTTTTTATCTGTATGTCACCTTTACCATAGATCTATGATATGATGTGTAAAAGAGCTCCGCAGCGGCTGTGTTCTGCCTGTTTGGAAGAAGGGTCTGCATCACTTTGGCAATGCTCAAATATGGACAGTCCAGATCTTATCTTAAATGGGTGTAATCCCTGTTTAACAAGAAGACGTTTTCATGATGTAAATGCCAGGATTGAGTGTCTTTACGAAGATGGGTCCCTGTCACTCATCAGAAAATAAGACATCATGCTTTGTTTCTCATCAGATGAGCATTTATCAATATGAAAGATTTCTTCAGATCTGTGTAGTTGTGCCATATGCACAGCCTGCAGAGGAGAGAGTCTCATACAGGCTTCAATCTAGTTTGAGTCCTTCTCTGGCTCATCTTTTTCAGCAGCTGTGAGTAAGCCACTGAAACAAAGATAGTTGATGACAGTTGATGACAGTTGATGAATCTTAAGGCTGGAAAAATAGTAGAGAAGTCCTATTTGTGTCATCTGGCAGCTGTAGCATGTGCTCTGATGGTTGCTTCATGTTCTGAATTTTTTTGTGCTGAAGTCTATAAAAAGGTTATAATCCATATGAACAAGAACAAAAGCTATTTTGGATCAATCAAAATTGGGCTTGATTCATCACGCACATTGATGCCATGGAGATCTTAATAAGACCTTCAAAATATCTGTAGGACAGACTTTGCATTGTTCGTAAGGAAATCTTTCTCTGCCCAACAATTATCTAGGAATTTGAATGCTGTTGCAAAAAGGCAGTAGTTTCAAATAGTGAAAAATCAGACAGAATATCTTCTCCAAACCAGGGACAACACTTTCTAGTCGTAATTAATGAATGCAGTATCATCAGACTGTTTTGAAATTTGGAATATTATTATTGATTCTCTAGAGGTGATTTTATATTAGCTTTGTGGATGTTTCCTCATTTTCTCAAGCTTGAGGATGTGAATCCAATCCAGACATGAACTTCGCATGTCATCGGCACGGAATCCTCGGGGAAGAGTGTCTGAGGATGTTTTAAATCATGGAATATGTAGACCCTTTTATGGGTCTCTTCCCAATTTCAAAGTCGGACTTGCCAGGTTTGATTGCATTTTTCTCCTTTCTTGGGGCCAATCTTCTAGTTCACCACTATAGTCTGTCAACTATGGTAATAGTAGTAACAAAACGTACAATAGATTCATTGACCTAGGTCAAACCATGAGTGGTGAGTGCTGAAGGTTGATGAGGAAATCGTTAAAGAAGGGAACTAAGGTGTTCTCGAAAATTAGAGGACCAGAAACAGACTTAATACCATGGAAATCCAAGTTGATTAGAAATAATCTTTTACACAAAATAGATGAAATTTGAGAAATAAAACTACGAGATTGAATCATTTTATGATTCGGTTTCATTTTTAAATGCAAGAATGTATATGTATTTCTTATTATCAGAATCCCGTGGCCGTGTTTTCCTTGACTTGGGTTTTGTGATTGTGGAAAAAAAACAGAGGCGGCGGATCAATGCTCGTCATTCTCACAAGAGCAAGAGCGAGAAGTTTCCTCCGCCACATGAAGACAGTTCAGTTGGATTCTTCGTAGATCAACAACAATCTGAAAGTAAAAACAATTCTTTGATTTACGTGGCTAGGCAAGCCGAGAAGAAAAACCACTCTATGGTTTACATGCCTAAAGACGCGGCACCTTCGACATCTGTTTCGCGGCCAGGTTACGGAAAGTCTGAGAGGAAGAAATCAGGTGCTGATGGCCAAAGGGTTCCGTCTCAAGCAGCCACGGGGAAATTCAGTACATCAGTTTCTGAGTTATTCTCCTCCACTAATTTCTCAAGCACATTGGCTAGTAAGGATCTCAAGGGTTCAAAAAGGCTAGATCAAACTCAAGAAAGGCATAGCCGTGTATTGAACAACCATGTTTCCTTTACGGTGGATGAAAACTGATAACCTCTCATGGTGGAGTAGGTGAATCAATGTCTGATGTAAAAAAAAAAATTGAAAAAACAGGTTTCTATGTTTTTCCAGCCTTCTGCATTTTAACCGAGAAGTAACAATCCATACGAGTAGTGGTCCATTCAGTCTTTTCCTTGTCAGAAGGTTGTTCTGATGGAGTGATGGATGACTTCAAATCTGAATAAATCTATCAATACAAAATCTGTATACTTAACCAAGCTCCAAAATGCTGCTCTACATCACTCTTTTCAGCACTACTTTCTTGACAACAATCAATGCAATTTGTTTATCAGATGGATTTTCATTCAGCGCACCTTCTGTTAACCTGTAATAAGTATCTAGGTGAGTTCACAATCTCAAAACATTACCTTATCTATGGATCTGTCCATATGTTTTTGCTACATGCAGAAAGGTAACTTCTCCCAGAAGTATGCTAGTGCAGATTCCGCATGTACACATTCAGAAATTCCTTTTTTTTTTGCCCATGACTGTATACCATCAATCTCAACTGTTTTTTGACATTCTGCAAAAGGGCTGATGTGTTATTGTTTGTATGACAACCACTTCAGTGCTGTGTGATACCTTCCAAATGCTTTTTTTTCACAGGAACGCCATTTTGTTTGAGACGTATGCGTGAAGCAATTATGTGGCCCCCTTTTGTTGATTTGTCCGAGGTCATTTGATCTGATGATACTATGGTCGCACACTTGCAAATTCTTAGGATTCTGTGCTTGGAGAGCACGTGCAAGTGCAAAAAGACAGTAATCATGGAATATTATTTCTAAGTTTTTAAGACTTTCATGGTAGCTTATGATGGTTAAAAGCAGAGGAAAGGAGAAGCTTTTTGGTAGCTTTTGCTGAGTATGATAAGAGGGATTAGAATAGAACAGATAACAGAATGTTGCATGTCTGGAGCTTTGTTTTGCGATTGGCATATCGAGGCGAAGAAATGATGATTCTCTCGGGTGAACAGTGAATTTTTCGGGGAACCAGTCTGGCAAGTTATTTATGAAAAGCTTCGTACGGCGAAGCGATGCAAGAACAGATGTTCTGTATGCGTGTCTTCAATCTTGCAGAACCCCACCTCGTGAAATCGATCGATTGTGATATAATACTGTAGCTGTATCGCTGGAATGTCCTAAAGATCTCACATTGCATAGATGAAGGCCATGCCAGCTTGCAGATGCTGCAAAAGAGATGCATCAGTCCTCTCCTCTTTGGTAGTGTGGATTACCCCACAGATAAAAAAAAAACAGAGGAAAATTTGAACCCATGTCGAGCTTTCCCAAAGATACAAAACACTGTGGATCTGGTCCTTTCTCCCTTTTTTGCTTCCTTTGTGAAAAGTAGAGATGGAAGGACAGATAATGATGAGAGACTCTGCATAGCTACAGCTCGATGAAACAACAGCTCATCAAAAGGAGCGCCCAAAGAAAAAATCAAACAGGGGAAACAAGATTTGTTGTCTGTATGTACTTTGATGACGGATCTTGTCCCTTAACCCCCTTTGTGGATTTGTTCAGTAAACAAGGCAATCAATCCACAAATCTCACCTTTGATGTATTGCTGCGAGTTTGAAAATGTGACAAAAAAGGAGCTATTAAAATAGCAGGCAGCCACTCTTTTCTTAGAAATCCCAATGAAGACGTGTCCAGACTCCATTCATTTGATTGCCCACAAATAGGATGCAGCGGCATTGCATTGCTGCAGTAATCATCGTCTGCTTAGAATGTATGACCTTTGTCATACACCTCTTTTCTCGCATGTGCATTATATTAGGAGGACTTAAGGAATAAGTGTTCCAGCGATTCTCCCAACAAAGATTTCGGGCAAGACACCAGAAATGGATGTCTTAAAAGAAGCTTGTATACTTAAGGAGTGACTCTGTAAGTTCAAACGATTAGGAAAACACGCATGATTCTATTCAAATTAAATTTATGAATTATGTCAGCATTCTTTTGAGCTGCATGATTCACTGCAGTAGAACTGAGTTGCATCGAACTTAAAATGAAATTAAAGCGGTGAATCAGTAACCAGTAAACATTGTATTGATCGGAATGATGTGTACGCTGTATGAAATGCTTCAACACCGTACTTATTATTAGCATGCGGTGTGTTGGTTCTTATATTTTATATATGGTGCTCAAGAAAATGGCACACAGAAGTTAAGGATCATCATCAGCTGTTAGGGCACAAGAGATGGCATATTAGGGTTGAAAGACTAGGGTTAGGAGTTCTAGGGCTTTTGGGATTTTCGAGGTTTAAAGGTAGTGGTAGTTACAAGTGACAACTAACTAAGCATGTAGAGGAAGATCAGATATATATATATATGTATGTATATATATATCATACTGTATAGATCTAAAGCCGGTATCATCATTCTTGAAGCAAAAAAGGAAAATGTATTCACAAAAAACCAGTCCTTTACATCATCAAAAGGAACCAGTCTTTCTTACTTGCTTTCTTTTCTTGTTTTCGTTTCGTGTGATGTCCTTCCTGTTTTATCTTCTCACCGGATGAAATGTAGGAAGGCCGGCATAACTTCCATTGCCATTGTTGCGGTTGGGATTCAGCTCCACGTCCCTGCACAACTGATGATGGTGATGAGCCCAAGAGTGAACACGCCAGCTCATATCGGCCTGCAGCTGGGGTGCTGCTCGGTTCGCAAGCTGCTCTGGAACTGATAAAGTTCGCGTGTACTTGGCCCTCTCCCTCAGATTCATCAAAGGCTCGATCAGATCGACGACCTCTCTCATCGTGGGCCGCATCTTCGCGTCGTGATTGAGGCACCCGAGTGCGAGATTTGCAGCCCTGTAGGCCCCCTTCATTGAATAATGGCCCTCGAGGCGTGGATCCATGATCCGGAATATTCTCCTTTTGTCATGTAAGAAAGGCCGGGCCCAGTCGACGAGGTTTTGTTCACCACATGGCTTGTGTTTGTCAACTGCTCTTCTTCCGGTGAGAATCTCAAGTAGCACAACCCCGAAGCTGTACACATCACTTTTAGCGGTGAGATGCCCTGCATTCAATGTCAAAAGTTAACAATTTTTCTGGTTGCCAGTGCAAGTATGGCAACTAGATAGAGATCTTTAACAACATAAATGCCGGTTGAGCACATATTGGAATAGCAGTTTTAGTTATGCTGGTTTAGCACATATTGGAATAAGAGTTTCAGGACCAGAATCACGGTTTTTGGTTAACACAACAATGTCAGTTCAAGCACATGATGGCACAAGGGTTTCAGTTATGGATGTTTACTGATAAAGACTCGACTACCAGAATGATATGTATGGCATTTAACGTTTTTCATCATAATCAAGGTTTTAAAGCTGATAGAAGCTTAACATGACAATACAGGATTACAAGCCGCAATGGGGATTTTTCGGGCACAGGGATATATGTATGTGGGTATCAGAGATTCAGTATCATGAGGAGGATTGAGCTTCAGGGTGTGAAGTGTATATGTGCAGTTATTTGTACCAATCACAGTGCAAATTACTGTTTCGATAAAGTATACCAAGCTTTGAACATCATGGTGAGGGTTTAGAGAACACTGAATGCTAATCCTGCTCTTAGTATGAAGATTTAAGGTCAGAACTAGGATCCTGCCAAATTAAATAAAAGCCTGCAGCCCACAAATTCAACATATTCTCAAAGAAATGACAGATACGTGCCTGTTGCAACATATTCAGGGGCAGCATAACCGTAAGTCCCCATCACCCGTGTTGACACATGTGTGTTATCTCCCGTTGGCCCATCTTTGGCAAGCCCAAAGTCTGATAGTTTGGCGTTGAATTTCTGGAACCATAGCCATTTTTCAATCAGAAACCTTGGAAAACAAAACATTAACAGAAAGCATTTGGGCTTTTGTTTAAGTTTTTGGGTCGGAAAGGTTTTTAAAAAAAAATAATACAGAACTGAGTCGAGGAGTATGTTGGATGCTTTGAAGTCTCGGAAAATGACGGGTTTCTCCGCTTCATGCAAGAACGCCAGTCCCTTAGCAGCTCCAAGTGCAACTTTCATCCTGATTGCCCATGAAAGGGCTTGGCCATGGCTGCTTCCTACAGACGAATTTCCCGACAAAAAGGTTGATAAAAAAAAAAACACACTTGATATCAAAGCAGTTATAGCAAAACGGAAAGACATGATGGGAATATAGCAAGCACAAACAAAGAGACAACGCAAAACCAGAATCGAGGTACTTACTTCGGAAAAGGTGGTTTTCTAAGCTGCCCCGTGGCATAAATTCATAGACGAGCAGCCGGTGATCGTCCTCAGCACAGAATCCGATCAATCGGACGAGATTCGGATGATGGAGCTGTCCTAGATAGTTCACTTCTGCCTGAGATATACATTAAGAAAAGAAAAAAAAAAGACCGTTTACAAACCTCCCAGAATGTTATAAAGGCGTGCTAGATAAATGAGTACCATTGTTATGTAAAGGGCTTGTTAAAAAGCCTTAAATGGCTTTTCTTCCCCGTTGATCCGTGTAGTTTTTTGTGGCCACTCAAAGGAGTTGGAAGTGGAGAATCTGTCCTCTCAACAAGCTAAACTTGGGTTCAAAGACAGTATTCCCTCCATGTACCAACACATGTATATGAACCTCTATTCTCCATGTACTACGGCCATTCTCACATACTCTAAACAAGCTGATCTTTGGGTATAAGACGGCATTCCTCCACGTACTAAATCATGTATATGACCCTCTATTCTCCAAGTACCAGAACCATTCTTGAACGCTCTAAACGAGCTGATCTTCAGTACAAAACAGCACTCCCTCCATGTACCCCAACACATGTATACGAATCTCTATTCTCCATGTACCAAAGCCATTCTTAAGCACTCTAAACAGGCTGCTCTGGGGTACAAAACCATGAACCAACACATGCATAGTAACCTCTATTCTCAGAGCCATTCTCAGACACCCTTAACAAGGCGACCTTGGGACAAAATGGTATCCCTCCATGTACAGGCACATGTATCTAAAACCTCTGTTCTCCATGTGCCAGATCCATTCTCAGATAATCTAAACAAGCTGATCTTGGGTATAAAACATTGCATTCTTCATGTACACCAACACGTGTTGTGAACCGCAATCATCCATGTACCGGCGCATGTGTCTAAAATGTTCAGAATATTTGAGAGCAAAAGAAGAAATGGGGGGGGGAGAGTTCCCTAACCCTCTGTTCTCCATGTACCAGAGCCATTCTCGGAAAATCTAAGCAAGCTGACCTTGGGTATAAAACAGTACATTCCTCACGTACACCGACACAAGTACATTTAACCACAATTTATCCATGTAGCAGCACATTTGTCTGAAATTGCTCAGAATATTTTGAGAGCAAGAGAAGAAATGCAGGAATTCACTCACTAACCAGCCATTCTTTATGGCCTTGCAAGCCTTCGAGGTTGAGCTTCTTGACGGCGATGACGATCCCAGTTCCAGGGCGAGTGGCCATAAACCCATGTTCATCGACCCAGCCTTTGAAGACCGATCCGAAGCCTCCTTCTCCGAGGAGAGTATCTGGCCGGAAATTGCGAGTAGCAGCTCGGAGCTCCGAGAAGTTGAAGGAGCGCAGGCTTATCGTCATCATCGCGCTGCTGCTGCTCGATCTGCGGAGGCTGTGCGTGGAGAGGATCAAGCCCGGGGAGCCTCTTCCTTCCACCTTCCCTTGCTTGCATTCTGCAATTGCACAAAATGGAGAGTCACATAGATGATGATGATGATAATGATGATGATGTTGTTGTTGTTGTTGTTGTTGTTGTTGTGTATGTCTTTGAATCACAATGCTTCGAGACAGATCAGATTTTGTGTGCAAACAACCAGGTTTCATTTCATTTTGCTGCTATGGACCACACAAGACCCTAAACCTAACCCTAACCCTAACCCTAACCCTAGCTAAGTCCTTCTCTTGCCCACTCCCTGCAATTCTGCATTGGATGAGCTAAACCCTAGCTTCCATAATTATCCTGCCCCCCTTCATTTGCCTCTGCGAGCCTAACCCTAAATTCGTCCGTTTCTCGGCCCCTCCTGATTCCTCGACAATTCTGCAGGCCACACAAGTCCTTTCCCGTCGTTCTGAAGCAGTAAGGTATAAAACCCTAACTAACACTGCGCTTTCGGTAGGGTAGCAGCGACGTCCTGCCATGCTAAAGGGTGAAGAAAACCCTAGAAAGGCATGAGATTTGCCGGCAGCTTGGAGCAGAGAAATGGAGGGAGTGCCCAGCAAAGGCATTCAATTCAATTCAATTCAATTCAATTCAATTCATTCACCTTTTGCCTCGCAGAGCGTTTGAAGAAGAAAGCAGCTTAACCTAAACCGGGCGTAGAAAACCCTAGAATTCGAGTGAGGGAAAAAGCATGAAAATTTACACACAGAGAGAGAGAGAGAGAGAGAGAGCTCCGGCGGGCAGTCGCTGCTGAGCTATGTAAGAAGAAGCTTAGGTCGCGAACCTGGGGCCTTGCTGTGCGCAGAATGCGAGGGGCTCTCTGCCTTAACGCGAGTGACAACGAAGCAGCAACAAGAGTTCCCCATACCCAACAAGAAGAGGAAGGAAAGGAAGGAAGAGAAGGAAGGAAGGAAGCAAGCAAGCAGAGCTGTGGGTCAGGGCATATCCAAAAGACAGGAAGAAGAAGAAGAAGAAGAAGGAGAAGAGGGGAAGAAAGGAAATGGGGAATGGAACGATGAAGAAGAGGGAGGAGCGGAATGATGAGAAATGGTACCCGCTGATTCTGCTGCTGCTGCTGCTGCTGCTGCGGAGCAGGAGGAGCGGGAAGCCCCGAATGCCTGCAAAGAGGCAGACAACAGAGCGATGGAGTTGAGAGAGAGAAGAGGTGTCAGAGTCGGTCTGTGTCACAGACACGGAGATGGAGATGGAGAGAGAGAGAAGGTCCGAAACAGCAACAGGAACAGGAACAGAGAGAAGCAGAAGAGAGAGAGAGAGAGAGAGAGAGGTCTGTGTGCTTGTCTTGTCTGTGTCTGGGCTCTGCACAGAGCAGAAGCAGAAGCAGAAGCAGAGGAAGAAGAAGAAGAAGAAGAAGAAGAAGAACGCCATCGCTAGAGAGAGAATCCGTTGTCTGCATAGAGAGAGAGTGTACTGTGGAGATGATGACTGCACGTGTGGTCCCTCAAACCCTAACCCTAACCCTAACCCTAACCCTAACCCTAAAACCCTAAACCCCTAAAACCCTAAAACCCTAAACCCCCTCAAGCTCTAAAGTCTTGAACCCTAAAACCCTAAAGTCTTAAACCCTAAACCCCTCCCTAAAACCCTAAACCGCTAAACCCCTAATAAACCCCCGGATTCCTAAAACCCCTAAAGCTCTAAAGTCTTAAACCCTAAA